>JAAGVU020000061.1:26094530-26146008 GCA_011763525.2 Mormyrus iriodes | reverse complement strand
TATTATGAAATCTGAAGACTACCAAAGAATCCTGGGGCACAATGTAGGGCCCAGTGTCAAAAAGCTGGGTCTCAGCCGGCGGTCATGGGTCTTACAGCAGGACAATGACCCAAAGCATACTTCAAAAAGCACCCAGAAATGGTTTCAGACAGAGCACTGGAGAGTTCTGAAGTGGCCAGCAATGAGTCCAGATCTAAATCCCATTGAGCACCTGTGGAGAGACCTAAAAGCAGCCATTGGGAGGAGCCCTTCAAATCTGAGAGACCTGGGGCAGCTGGCAAAGGAAGAGTGGTCCAAAATTCTAGTAGAGAGATGTAAAAGACTCATTTATTGTTACAGAAAGCAATTAAAATCAGTTATTTCTTCCAAAGGGTGTGCTACCAAGGATTAGGTTGAGGGTGCCAATAATTTTGTCAATGTCATTTTTGATGTTTTGTGTGGAATATCTCAGATTTGTTTTTTTCCTCCACTTTTTTGTGTTTTTCCAGTGTCAACAAAAGAAATCAACGTAACAGTACCAAAGCATTTCTAGCTGCAACAATTTTCTGGGAGAAATGGTGTGTTTTCTGACATAAATGCAGGGGTGCCAATATTTTTGGCTATGACTGTATCATATTGTGCATTATCATTTTTTTAGGGCCCCTCTCACTCAGGAGCCCTTGGAATCATCTACAGTGCCCCGGCCCCCGTCACTGCACCCCTTTAACCTGATATTACCCCCATAACGGTCACAGGTGGTGTGTATATTTCAGAACGAGCAGGCTCACCTATGGACATTGAAAAGAACACAATTTCTTACCCAAAATTCTTTGGGCTTGCGAGGATAGACACTGCGCCACTGCGCAGTCAACTTCCCGTCCTCTTCTGTGCTGCTATGCTGTCTTTTCTGGGTCACGCTCAGTGCAGCAACCCTACCCCACCCCACCCCCCGCATAAAGATGGCCCAGAACTCTAAACTGACCTTTTACATTGAAAGGAACCACGAGATGGTGACGGCAAGGTGCCCACTGAGGTCATCTTACGGTTTCCCTTTCCTGCTCATCCTGCAAACCAGACCTGGAATTCTGGACCCCCACTGTACTCGCCACTGTTCCTCAGTGAGAGGGAAAAAACACATCAGTTCAATCTCTGAGCAAACCGTCACCCCGACTGGGGAAGCGGCCATGCGTGTCCCCGCCGCCTGGGAGCGAGAGACCACAAGGGGGCCTTTCACGGGTCCGGCTGGCCAGCGGGGGGGCGGGTGATCAAAGGAGGGCTTCTCAAAGTGCTCGGTGAGGCAGAGAACACTTTAAGACTTGCCAGAAGTGGTGTGCTTATTATTCAAAACGTCCGGTTAATCTCGGACAAAGGCTTCTCGGCGTAGTAACGCAAAGGACGCTGAAAGCCCACCCTCCCCAACACCGTGAGAATTCAGTGTTACGGGGAGACTGAAAAAGCACAGGGCCTAATATCCGAGTCAAATGTCTGTGACAGACCAGCTGTAAAAAGCTGTAAACATATTGAGGAAATAATGTCAACTCTTTCCAGTGAGTTAAATATGATTCATTCCCAATCATTCAAAATATGATTCCCATAAGTATTAAAAAATGGGGGGGGGGGGGTAGTAGTTATAATATTAAAAGACTAATAGAAGGGGCCAAAGTTTGCACAGCCATATCTCTCAGGACCGTGGGCGGATTCGGAGTCACACGGTTTCAGTGTGGGAACTGTGTCACAGACTGCGGTAAGCGACCGTGAACATGGACATCTAAGCCTTCCTATCAGAAAGTGCATATCTGACACCACACAGACCGCCAAGGTCCTTACTGCAGTCCAGGTGGCTTCCACACTCTGGGGTCATGCTTTTTCCCCCATACCAGTAAAAATAATGCCTGGGGTGCATCAGCACGACGACCTTGTGAAGTGAGACATTACCACACGAATGCAGAGAGAGTTCAGGCCTCGTTCAGGGACATGTGCCTACCATCCATAGTTAGCTTTATCAACTAAACAACAATATCCATCCATTCAGGCAGAATATTATATATTTCCGATGGGCGGGATGAAATCAGATTAAAATCAGATTAAACAAAAGGAACTATGTCAGACAAACGCTAATCGCTTTAAATATGCAACGAGAATTTTATAGAAGCAGGAAAAGTGAATAGATTCACAGTCCAGTGTCTGCCGGCACTTCGCTCCGACACGAACAGCAGTCTGCACCCGTGAATGCAGCTCAGCCTCTCGAGCCGACCTGCCTGAATAAACGCGCGCAGAACGCGTTAATCCCGCACCGCGGGACAGCGCCGCCTGCCTCCATACGCTACTGCATCCGCAAGCTGCTCAGCATGTGCCTTTATCTAACGCAGTTGGCTGCTTCCAGACGGGTGGCTGCCTTCATAACTGGAACAAAAGGCTCATGAGCGCCACCTCCAGGTGAGGAAATCTAATGACCGCAAGCAGCCAGCTCCACGTCCGTACCCGGTCCGTACACAGGGCCAGCATTTCCTATAGGGGCAACAACGATTTCCTTGCATTTACCCCCAACTCGGCAATAAACTGCCAAACCCCATCACCTTTCATTGTGGACCCAGAGCGCTACAACAAAGCTTATAGGTCTGAAAGTAAAATCCCCATGACCAGCACCTCCTGGTGTCTCCCACACAGCACGTGGCGGGGGGGTGGGGATGGACCTTGAGGACTGAATCAGTATTTGCTGTCTGGTCTAACAACTTAAAAATTTATCAGCCTTGCAGAGGCTGCTGTCACCTTTATTAGAAAGATGTGAAATACTGCTACAATAAAATATATAATGAAATAACGCTACAGCAACAAAGGAAATATTTTATATTAAATATGAATAACATGTGCTCCCCCTAGTGTTTGCCGAATGCAGGAGAAATGAGCGCCATAGGTACGGCAGGTACGGGTAACTTTCCACATTCCCCCTTCCGTTTGCTGGGCTTATTCCTAAGTAAATGACAGCCTCTCTGAGTGGAATGTGGAGCACATGCAGAAGGGGACGGGGTTGTTAATGCCTCATTGTTCCCTGGGATGTTACGTCTCGTCTCTTTGTGGAATTTCCTTGGTCGGGAGGCTCGGCGGGCATGGGGTCATGCCAGCACAGTCCCCCAGCTGACTTTATAACGGGCGGACTTACGTGGATGACTCAACGCCCTTCGCACAGTGCCAGCCAGGCTGAGGAAACCCAATAAAATAACGCTGGATCGCAAAGCCCGACGCGCCCGGACGTCATGACGTCACTGGGGGCCTGGGGGGGCGATGATGAGGTGAACAGGTGTGCGGACACAGACACCATCAGATATAATAAAAGCCGGGTCTGGGCAGAAGGGGACTCCTCCAGCGAGCACTCTTACGGAGACCCGCCACAGTAATGCGAGACTCCTAAAAACGTGCAATCGCTTTTCCAGCGCTGATTTTTCCAAAGGGGAAACGAGCTCATCTTCTCATATAGGTTCCTGATTTAGGGCTTACTATACACTTCTGGACAGAGAGAGGGCTGAAACTGAAGCCATCCTACATTCAGGACGTTTAAATGTGCTTTTAAACACAGTCCCCCCACCCCCCTCCGTAACTCACAGTAGCGTTCTGCAGCCTTATCTGCTAGGACTTCAGCGAGATTTACTCACGCCATAAAGATACAAAAAAAAGCGACTGTTTGCAAACTGGACACTAAGCTGTTATTTGGATACTGCAATACGCTTGTCCTAATGTAACTTCCAGGCTGTGCAACGGAGGTGCAATAGCTCAGGGCGTTTTGTTGATGCCAGGGGAATTCGGACAGCCTGGAAGGAATCAGCGGTGCCGAAGCTAGAGCTGCGATCGGCCGGGAGGGACCGGGGATGCCGCGCACCGGCTTCAGTGACGGGCCGGCCAGTTTGCATCCGGGCGGCTCCGAATCATAAAGCGATGGCGCGGTGTAGCAGCGGAGGCTCATGCTAATTACCGCAGCACCTCGTCAGATTTCGGAATAGACAAAAGGGAAATAATCTGTTGAGTCACCGGCAATAGTAGCTCGGAAGCGGTGACACAGGCTATTTCAGCAGCATGAGTACCACGGGATCGCAAGCTGCAGCAGAAAGGGTCTGAGAGCCAAATTAAAACTTTTACTGTTTTTGAAAACTTTTCTTCTTTTCTTTCCACGGCACACAGGTCCATGACCTGCACATAAAGCAGCCATCTGCGCACAAAAGCACCAGCGATCGTTCCCAAACAACATACTGGACATTCCTATTAACTGCGCATTTTAAACGCCCGCTTCAGTAAACATGATCTCAGATCAATCTGACACCAATTTAAAAACTTA
Source organism: Mormyrus iriodes (assembly GCA_011763525.2). Classification (NCBI taxonomy): domain Eukaryota; kingdom Metazoa; phylum Chordata; class Actinopteri; order Osteoglossiformes; family Mormyridae; genus Mormyrus; species Mormyrus iriodes. Next base: position 26,141,702 of record JAAGVU020000061.1, on the reverse strand, counting down.
AATAAATGTCGTTCATGCATTCCCTTGCCGTACTTCGTTTTTCTTATCTAGCTAAATGGACGCAAAAACGTAACTATACTTCACAATATTGGTACTATTAAATCTTTTTTTCGGATTAAATTATGAGTCATTTTGCCCATCTAAACTGCAGTCCAAGGGAATGCTTTGTAGATGAGACTGCAGCCTCAAAGAAAGATTTTACATCTACTTGAAAGTGAACGCCAATGGTTTCTGTGGTACATGTCAGTAAATCCTTCCCAATGGGGAGAAAATGATATTTTGCTGAAGTGGGGAATGCCCATACGGCCACAAGCCTGTCTTTGCCCTTCCCCTCCACACTGAGGAAACGGGAGCATGTGAGATTTGGGACTGGGACAGAGCAGACAGTGGGTATCCGTTCTGGGGCTTGTGTGAGGCCTTCGGCTATGGGGTAACGGGAACAGGCTGTCCAGGGAGGGGGCTAAGGCTCCCATTTTACAGAGTTTGCTGGCACACCTGCACCACAGACCCCATGCTGTGGGTCCTTCCTCTCCAGCTGGACCCACGTGACTCCTGTTTGTGTGCCGGTCGCTGTGCTCGTGGAAAACGGCTTCCTCTTCTGAATGATTCACAGCCAGTCCGGGTCAAACCCCGAGCTGGTGACAGCCTCAATGCGAGGCCAGCTCAATGGTTAGCGGTACCCCTGCGCTGCCTTCATGATATATCAGAAGGAAGGCAATGTTAACTCCTCTGTAGTTTTACCATGATTCACAACCTACAGGCAGGCCAATGGAGTTAGTGACAGGGTCTACAGTACAAATTTCTACTAACACAAATAAATCAATAAATATACTGTACGTTACACTTGACTTGGGCCGAGTTTGGCTGTACATTATCTCAGAATGTATGTAAATATCACAATTTTTAGTTTAGTTTAATCTAATAAAAGGGAGGAGATTGTTGCATTTCAGCGAAAGTGGGAGTGTTACATTACCTCCTCCCCCTCTTGTGACCTCTGTGGTACAATCTGACTTGTATGTGTGGAGCCTATTGTTTCATTGTACACCTGGCAGCATATTTTGAAATGTCAATAAAGATTGACTTAATATGCAGGCCTAGTAACACCACTGACCCACAAGAAGGCCAGTTACAGTACACTGCCCCCCCCCCACCCCCCTTAGACTATGGAATGAACCACAGGAGACTCCCACAGTGAGCCACACTTCTTGGCTTCTAATGACCAGAGTCACACAGCTGTGAGGGTGATGCTGCCATCCTTTTCACATGGAGCACACGCTCCATCCCCATCTGCTCCAGCACCAGGAGTTAAGCATGCTTTCCCAGAATGCCCATTCAGCACATGTGAACTTGCCCCAAAAAACAGATGAGTGTTACATGTGTGATATCACCCCCACACAGCGCCAATGCCAGAAAAGAAGCACGTTTTAAGAACATGAAGACAAATAAATCTTGGGAAGAACTGAGAAAGCCCGAGATTGGGAACGTGCTTGAGAAGCAGGGGAAGAAGCAGTCAAGCATGGAAATCATACAGATGTAGAAGGAAGAAGCCAATAAGTCATTGCTTTGAGAATGTAGTTTTGCCCATAACATTAGCAACAGTTTAATCCCTCACAGCATTAATGTAGAGTTCTGTTAATTCTAACTATAATTGTATTATTCAAGCAGCCAGCTATTTGGTCAGTGGTAGAAATAGATCATATGCCAACATCTGCCCAACACCGGTTGTGTATTGGGCAGCACTTCTAAACCCCTCAGCCAATCGGAAGTTGGTGTTTGATGTAAGCCGCATGTTTATTTGTGCATCCGTATTTAGCCGCAAAGTCAGGCACACTCTGAAAGGCGAGCAGAGGCCCGCTGTTGATTCCCCGGGGACAGGATAAACTACTCCTGAATGTGTCAGATTTTGCAGAAAAGATACTCTTGTACCTGATATTAGAGACCAGCAATAAGCTGTAACATTAGGCTTAATTAAACGGCCCCTGCAATTAACTGCCCGTAATACACTCAGCACGACTTTTCAGTTTGTGGCTTTGGGGATTCGCTCATTCTGCCTGGGAGAGACTTTCATTATGCAGACGTGCAGTAATTATAATACTAACAATAATAGGCTTCCTATGATTTATAAATACTGATCTGCAGCAGGACATGGGTGCTATTTACTGTTTGTAATGTATGGAAACATCACTTTGAGTTTAGAGACACTGGGGTAGTAATTTCAGTAGAGCTAATGGACCATCTTTAATATCCACTAGGGCAGAAGCATTCAAACTTTTTTTGACAGGGACTGATATACTTGTCCTAATCCCACCCACGCACACACACACTGAGCCCAAATAAATTTGAAACCTTGCATCCCAATGGGAAAGATATACCTGTTTTCCAGTTAATATCTTCTCAAAGTCCATGGACATTTTGCACCATAGTTGCAAGACTATGTTTTTTAAATATTTCTAAAGGTGTGCCCCAAAGAATGTCAGCCTGCCTATCTATCTATCTATCTATCCATCCATCCATCAAAACACAACAAATCTTTCAGATGTATGTCGACACCACTCAGTAGCACCAACAATTTTGGGATGAAGCATTCATTTAGACAAAGCTCCTACCTGGCCATTGCAACTAGTGGAGACACATACACTGTACAGGAAAAGGCTTGTATTCCATCAATTAGTTGACCGTTGACTGAGCCCAAGGCTGGCAGCAATGGGCCAGCACCGTGTGCTGAGTATCAGCGATATGGACGCACTGGGAGAATTTGCAGCACCAGGCTGTAGGCACCTGTCCAGGTCTTTTGGTTAGAACAGACGGTTCTGATGCTTGGGGGAGGGGGGCTGTTTCACAAGACTAAAGATGGACAGACGCCCTGAGCCTAGCCAAACCCTGACATCTTATTGTTTTCTCCTCTAAGCTCCTTCTGTCCACATGACCCGTGCCACGCTCCCCCTCGATCTCCCAGTGCGGATTTCCGACAGCCTCCCCACCGGTCTCACTCCGTCTCCTGCTTCCCCTGTTGGCGGGCAAAGCAACCCCATCGCTGAAACAACAGGCCTTATCCTTGTGTGTGTGTGTGTGTGTGTGTGTGTGTGTGGGGGGGGGGGCGGACCTGGCTCCATGCTCCACCATTGGTGGCATAACGGATAGGGCAGGGTGGTCAGCAGAAGAGCGTACTGGGATCGCCACCACAGTGACGATGTAAGAAGAATGATATAACCTAGAGCTCCATGAGGGTGGTGTGTGATAGTGTCAGATATGTATATGATAATCCAATATTATATGGACCACAAGTTTTTCCACATTAAAATTGGATACTATATTTAAAGTGGCAGCGCAGTTGTATATACAGGCGGTTTCATGACCCAGGACGAGGCTGCACGGCCATAAAAACTGCAGACAAGCTCCAGAGAGCAGGAGGCTCTCCTGAAGTCATGTGACAAAGGCATGGTGGGCAGACAGCCAGACTGTGACCCCTGAGCAGCAGAGAAAAGCCCCCCTTATCATAAGCAGAGATAATGGGACCTCTCCAGCTCACACAGGCACACTCCCACTCCTTTGAGTTTAAGGAGATTTGTGAGAGATTTTCTACAGTATGCGACGACGGGTCACAGGTTCAAATTCAAGAAGCAGCATAACTGGGGCAGACTGCAGGGCCTGCATGTTACACCCGCATGAACAGGCCTCAGAAGCAGCGTAAAAATCACTGTGAAGACTATGTGTCAAAACGAGGGAACGGCCTAAGCTGTTAATAGATGTTAAAAGCGACGTCTCGGGTCAGGCCCAAGAAGAAAGCACACCTGAGGCCAAGAGAAACCACCGAGTCCGATCCCTGTGTTTTTTCTCCCTTTTAACCTGAAAAAAGCCTGAAAAAAAACTCATTCTACGTTATCAGTAAAAATCATATCTGTAAAAGATAAATACAGCTGTTTTCATTTCGTTTTCAGCCTTTCAAGTAGGGGATAAGGGCAGCCTGACAAGTGAGACTTCAAAGAGGGACCCCTTGAATATGGACGCTTATGGACCCTGGCCAATAGCAGCTGGGGTTGCAGTGCTGGCTGCGTCAGGACGCTTGCACCTGCGCGCGTGCAGACCACCATATGCACTCACATCCCAGTGCAGGTTGGGGTGCACACAGCTGCGCACACATGCACAGACGAAGAGCGCATCAATTATAAAGCACTATATTTCTGGCTACAGTTCAATATTTAAGATTCCGGCAAGACACTGAGCCAGAAGGCCAGACTGCATACACAGAATAGCCCCTTGGCTGCCTTGCACATACAGGTTTAGATGTGCTCCATTTCAGTCTAACATGGGTCTAACAAGGGGATTTTCCCGTGGTTGTCTGTCATTTGTCTTATCCATAATACTTAAGCATCGTGATGTAATTTCTGGAACCCTCCATGTATATTGGAAAGCCCACACCTGACAAGAAGTGCATTGCAACATGAGGGGGTGGCACTTCGTTGAGAAATTCAGCATTGGCTTTAGGCCAATGGTGATTGGTCGGCATTCGCCCATATGCAAATGAGATCACATGACGGATGAAGCTGAGAAGACAGAAGAGGCGTTTGTGTTACAGATAGGATTGAGCAGTACAAACACCCCTTTGGTTTTATTTGATAATACAGTAGCAGCTACAGGTCATTACCACAGATCAAAAGTCTGCAGATCGCATTTGATGGCAGCTGTGGCCCACAATCCCATTACAGGAGATAGGAGACTAAAGTTTCCACCAAAACCTGCTTTGGTCATGACAGCTCACTGTTGGGGGAGTTTTTTTTTCCCCCACTGGAATCCAGATATAAAAACCCCTATTCTTTAAAAGTCTTTAATCAGACAAAAAGGGATTTTCATAGCAAGAAGCGCTTAGACTTGTCTGGTCTTAGCATGCACGACCAAGTAAGCCGTAGTCTTAGACGATGCTGGAAAAGTCATCTTCTTCAGAAGGGAGACAAAATATCTGTACTTTAATATACAAAGCCAGAGGCACAAAGTATCCTCAGCCTCACAGTGCCCCAGAACAGCTGACGAGGAGATCAGAGGCATCAATATAATGAATGAGGTAACAGTAAAGAGGTGCATCACTGGCCTATACTGACAAACCACAGGGGGCCAACCAGACTGGAGTCAGCTGCATCGTCTCCAACTATCTCAGTGCTGCTCATTTTCTATAGCGTGCAGAATGTTCGACGGGTAGCCTAATATACCAAGACTCAACACCTGCTCTCTTGTGTCAAAACCGTAGTTCTGGAAGTCTTTCACACACGTGGCATTTGTTTATATGGGCTAGCATGCACGCAATTGCTTCAGATGATGCCCGCATCGGCAGGCTGCATACTAACGTGTCGAATGGTTCCTCCGGCCTGGGCCGTTTTTCTCAGGCGCAGACCTCAGGCAAGTAACCAACGTACCAGAACCAGGTACCCCGTGCAATTTACAGCCATCTGCAAAGTTCAGAATTCCAGGCATTTTAAAGGCCAGACAGACTCGTGTAAAAGATCAATTTAGAAGCATCTTCCAAAAACCTTTTCCCCATTCACCCGGGAAGTAAGCAAACTGCATTGTCTGGGACACTGTTTTTTTCCCAAAATCCCAAAACAAAATAGACATGCTTTCCCAATGTTGAAAAAAAATTAAATAAAGCCTTACAGTTAAGGGCCCCCCCCCCCAAAATGGATCAACGCCCCCGAAAAGGATGGGGAATTCCAACCGGATGTTGCTCGACATGGAATCTGCAGGCCTGGCTAAATCTCAGTTGAAAATCAGAGTTGCAAAAGTGGAGCTGGACCCTGATCATTCACCCGGCTTTGCCTGTGATACACGTTCAAAGTCCATTGAGAAGGTTAGACGCCAAAGGCAACAAAAAAGAAAGATAAAAAAACACAAATAGTAGATCTAGCAGCACCTGTTGCAGCTCTTGAGCGTTTGGGTGGCTTCCTGAAGGGGAAAACGGAACGTCTGAAGTAAAAAATAAGCCCTCAGTTAGCCCTGCTGCAGCGAGTCGATGCCGCATGGCCTTGCTTTTAGAGAGGGTAGCAATATTTTACAGACTTTCCCCTCTGTATATTTTGCTGATCGCGAGCATATCCATCCATCCATCTATTACATCCATCTTCCAACTTATCGTGGTCAGGGTCGTGAACTAAAACTTCATAATATAAGAATCCCTTCAGTATTTTCTCCCCCAATGCTAAGAGAATGATTATAAACCATTTGAACAAATGAATATGAATGAGGATATTAAGATGCATTACATGGACATAATACTTTCATCAGTAAACTGACCTTAACCATCTGATTATGTTGCAGGCCACTCGGGCCTATTAAAATATTTAACCGCATAGCATTAAGTTAATCTCAAAAATTTTCTGTAAAGCTTAATGGGGCCAGGATGTCGTGCATATCGTCGCTGTCTGATGTCCACTTTTTGATCATTGTGACCTTTTATTATAGAGATATAATTTATTTTCAGACGGCTTATAGCATGAAATGCTCCATTTTTCGTTTTTATTTTTTGGGAAGGGGTGGCGAGTGGAGTGGCCACGTATTTACTAGTGGGGCCATGACCCCCCCTGGCCAAACCGTTCCTGCATACGGTGAGAACATGATCATTGAGACACACTTAAAACTGCACTGTACATATTGCAGAGCAGCGACTGACTTTACACAAAGTCTGATGTTAGGCCCTGTCAATAAACTTGTCAGCTGGTTTTTTTTTTACTTAAATTGTGCCTTCTACCACATAAATTACCTCCAGAGACTCTTTCTAAACTCACCACAGTGTAACCCTGGGACTGCATGCCCCACTGATATAATAATTGTACTCAGCCACACACTACAATCATATTTAGGTACTTCATTCCATGATTGAAGCCACACAAACATTCCCAAGTAGACTGTCTGGCTATACTGGTTTTCCGGCCAAGGTTTTTCCAGGGGGGGGCATGTCACTGATGACTCCAAGAGTAGTGCCACTTTTTTCCAGGATTAATGAAACAAGGTCCCGGCTGACCTGATACCCAATGTCTCCAAGCGTCTGCTCAGTCTGTTGGAGGGAATTAAATCGTCACCACGCCCTCCCGCCTCCCACTCTGCTCCCCCACCGTGGCCAGCCTCTGTCAACAGGTGGTTATGGCCCCGAAGATCTGGAAGTTTGCTTTTTCCTCTCAGAGAGGCAGAGGCTGCCGTGGTCAGGCATGCCGGGATAAATGGGAGGGCGGGAACATGCATGTGGAGACCATCTGATAGAAGTCGAGGGATGAGCATTGTGATATTTGGCGTGTTGATTCTGGGTCTCCTAAGGTCAGGCAGCAGTAAGTCAGCTCCCCAGCTCCAGGGGGACTGCATGCTGATTGTCTCTGCACTGTGACCCCGCTCCCCCCCAGGCTTACTCTCACCTGTATATGTGTCTGAGTGTCTCTTGGAGAGCAAGTCGGGGTGGGGGAAAAAAAAATCCTCATGGGGATGAATAAAGTATTTCTATTCTGTGTATTCCATCAGACCCAGAGAGCCATGAGCAGCCCCTGGGTGTGTTTAACCAAAGGATACCGATTCTGATGAAAAGGTATGAGTTCAAATGCTGATATGAAGCCAGTTACCGCAGCAAAATTACTCAACCATACTGTAAAAATAGTACTTTCCAAAACCAAAACTGGAAATGGGCAGTTAGTATGTATGAATAAGCAACCACCTTGTTTGAGGGTTACTGAGGGAATCTGCACTCACACACCAATGTAAACGCCCGTCAGCTTCCACTTCCTGTTTTCATCACCCTGACTTCACAAGGGATAGAAAAAATAGACATTCTGAACAGTTCCTGCCAAGCTGACCTTCACTCTATTGAGGCCGTACTACTGTACCTTACAGTTTCCAAATACAGTCAGTGAAGGGAGATTCAGTCCCATTGCTGAACTGGGAGACGTTTGAATTTTGCTGGCATGTTACAAAACCAAGAACAACGCTTCTCTCAGGGGAAGCTCAAAAACAGGACCCATTGTATGAAGGACGCGGCTGTCTGGATTTTGGGGAATTGGGCTGCCAGAGCACAGATTGCATGAGATCCCAGACACCGCCGGGAGAAGCAGATGTCAGTACTCAATACGACACCGTCAGACATGGGTTAAGACACGGCTGGGGCCCCATATCTAGGAGGAAGGAGAATGACATGCTGTGGGACTTCGCAATCAAAAACTGGTCTTACGGGACACTGAGCAAATGTGAGAAAACGGGCTTTAGCTGCTGAGGAGACGCACCCTCCCTTTAAATAGTGATCACATCAGAGAGGCACCTAATACACGGCTAGGTGACACAGCACTCCTGACACAAACAGCGTGAAGCTGAGAGAAGGAGTCATGTACTACTCAGATGCTGCCGCTTCAGATGAGATGGGACCTCTGCCCTGGTTGGATTCTGCCTACGCAGAGGGCCGTAATTAGCCAGATTCTGGTTTTAAATGACTCTCAGTGGGGCTGCGGGGTTTGTGGATTGTGAGAATGTTTTGAAAATGCCCTGGGACTCGGGAATCCGCATTGTTGATGGCCAGTGGATACCGTTGCCAGGCGGGCCCAAACTGAAAGCTGATTGGCCACTGGAGTGCCCCCTCCCCTATCATTCACTGATTCAAAACATTTCATTGGCTAATGATAAGGGTGGCCCCTTCTTCACTCCCCCACCCTATGAAATGTTTATGATGTTCAGAAACATCTCCATTCCTTGCTGGCAAAGCTGGGACACGTTATCACATGAGACAGTTCTGTTGGCTTGGCTTCCGTCAGGTCTGCAAGCCCTATGCTCAGTGAAGTGTGACTATTGTGTAATGAACACACTCACACACACACACTGCCAGATCCGGACTGAATTTGTTTCAGCAATCTTTACCCTAAAAGCCACAACTCAAAAGCTTCCCAAGGGTGACGGCCATATGGCACAGAGGAAATGAACAGCAGGGAGAGTTTATCCCGGACATGGAAGAGGTCGGGGTGGGACCTCCTTCTCGGAGCTTCTGGGCACTTCCCAGGATCGAGCGGCAAGCCGCCCATTCAGATCAAATCCAGAAGAAGCGGGTCAATGTCCGTCAATTAAACCCGCCGACAGAGGTCGACAGCTTCATAGTTCTCAGCTTCTTTTTTGCCTCTGTATTTTAATTAAAACAGACTACATGGAATATTGAGGTGCTTAACCTACCCCTGCCCCCAGTTCCAGACCACTGTCTCCCATAGCCATCCCCTTATGTGGTGCCTTGATGGTCAAAACCCTTGCAGCTGCTTCCAGATACAAGGACCATTAAATCTGCATCTTCTTTGGATGAAGGTTGATGTGGCCTTCCATGCAAACCACACGAATGAGAGCCTGACTCCCTACTGCCTAAACCACGCGAGCCGCTCCTTAATTTTCCAAGTTCCAAGGGCCCAGTTGGATCTAAATCTCCCACGCGCCAATTGTCACCCCAGCTGGTCAGCTGTAAACGGGCATCTTCCTGTGTCAAATCAAGCCTGTAATACTGTTAGACTATAATACAGAAGCTCTGTGAAGTATGAAAGCACCATGCAGATAAAGTGAGGCAGGAGAGGAGTTCAGGAAAGTCACAGACCTGAGGGTTTCATCCCGGCAAGGCCTCGCTGGAACGTGTGCAGACAGACGTCAGCATACAATAAATCGCCATTGACTCCCTCGTAATAAAAGGAAATTAGCTTCTCCTTTCAAGATGGGAACGGTGCCCCTAAGTTATTTTATGGATTATCGAGGAATGTTTATTTGAGGAAGACTCATTGTATGTTAGGACTAACTTTGTTATCGAACCCTAGTGAGAAGATAAGGACTGTGATGGAGAGGGGAAGGAACCTGGAGATAAAGAGGCTGTTAAGCAGGCAGGTCTGACAGAGCGACTCGACGTTTGGGACAGCTGGGAATTGGCGGAGGCAGAGCAGAAGTCGGCGCCCATTTTCATTGCCCTCCCCCCCAGCTCAAATTAGGGTCCCAACCCAGTTTGGATCCTCAGGGACCGGCTTGATGTCTACGCTTAACCCTTCTGTATTTTACTTCTTCCGTTCTAAATTCTAGATGCTATAGAACTTATCCTCATTTTGAAAATGGATTGGGCTCACTTCGACCCCAAAAATAACACAGGGGTTAAGCTCCTCAACAGCATTGTGCTAATAACGTGAAGGTTGTGGGGTTGAATCCTAATGAGCATAAACTGAAATCCTTCCCTCCACTCTGGGTTGTTTTGGAAAAAAGCATCAGATAATTGAGTAAATGTGAGAATAAATCATTGGGATTGCTTGAGGGGAATTGACTCGGTTTGTTAAAAGAAGCCTTAAGACAGGGTTGCCTGATTCCGATTTGCAGATTTCCATGCTCAAACACACCTTAATCAGCTAATTACTGGGTTTAATAGGTGTGTATAAGCAGGGGACTCTACAAACTGTATTGCGACCTAGCCCTCCTGCACCGGAATTGGGCAACCGGGCCACTTTCTCTTCTGTGAATCTGTTGCATGCTAAAATCATTCCAATGCTTAGGACAGGGCTGGAGAAAGAGTAATGAAGTCCATTCTTGACAACATAGGGTTGCTCCAGCGGGGTAGCATTCTCTTCAAGGAAGGGCAGATCTCTCAATTTATAATTTTTTCGGCAGTCCGTCTGTTCTGTTGATCTCCGTGGGACGGCATCAAGCAGTGCTCACTTTACAGTACCATGAGTGCGCTGGGGGGGAGGGGGTTGTCCAGAGAGCTTGACACTCATTTTCACAGTCCATTAATGAGGACCAAAGAGATCATATGGATCAGATGCTACCACCGCATGAGGCGAAGAAGTGCAGGGCTGAGCTGGAGGAGAAAAGGCCTCCGCCGAGGACATCTGAGCCAAGCTGTAGCAGCTAGGCTATGGCAGCACACCTCCAAGTCGGCGCTAGACTAGGTATACCAACATCCTCCAGAAGGGGGCGCACTTGAGTTACAGTAATTCCTCTCCGTCTGTGCACCGAGTCTGTTTATCCCACGGCACTTCATTTACTCAATAAGTCAGACTCATCCTGCACCCATGAGGCAAGCAGTAAACTGCTAGGTCACAGAGAAGCAGGGTAACCAGCTGCCAGACTCCCCAAGGCCAGTGACTCGCTGACCATATGCAAAAATATGCTAAGTGAGAGCTGGGGACAGGAGCCACAGACCAGCTGGACCCACTGTACTCGAGCTTCCATGCATGTTAGTGAGTACCTGCCATTTCAAGGATGCTAATTAACCCCTCTGGCCAAAAGACACATGCGAGAGCTCCTCACGAACCGGTGAGGAGCGGTCTACCGCAAATCTCACCATCTCTGCTTACAGCGAACAATATTATTTTCCGAAGACCATTTAACTGTCATGCCCTGAGGTAAGCGATGCCCCGGAAGATGCTGGCTGATTAAACTCCACGTGAGGAATGGGCAGGGAATTCAGAAAACCACAATCCTGTTCAGTCCCGCAGCTCAGAAACACTCAAAAACAAAAGGCTGCTTCCTCAGACCTAAGCAGGCGACACCCGGCTTTGTCCCTTGGGACGGAGCTCTCCATGTTGAGACCAGCGGGGAACCTCGCGGGGCACTTGTCAACATTGTTTTCCCATCAGCACGTACGTGCTCCGTGTGGCCCCAACTCTCCCTGTAATTGTTCCCTTGGGACAAACAGGATGTTTCCAAAAACTCCACTCCGAGCGGCTGCCGATTTGAGCCCTCATATTGTACTTCCTATGCTGTTGTATACTGGGACCTTGGCATGTTTGCCCAGTTATATTTAACCAACTCTATGTGCTGCGTCACCTCCTAGTGCTCACTCCCCAGGACCACAGTGGCAGCAGGGAGCATGACTGTATGCGGAAACCTGAAATGAGGAAAACTTAATAAGGGGAAGACGGAAAAGCAAGATGTAACAAGAGGGATGCTGTGGTCAGAGAGATTTTAATACAGGAGGACGCAGAGGTTGTGGGGTTAGTGGTGAAGCCTTTTTCAGACTGGGACTGGATCCCTGTGTGTCTGTCAGCGTGTGCTTTATAGCTGGCCTGCTGTTTAGGGTGGCACGTGTGTGGAGAAGTCCCAGCTCCTTGAGAGGTAAGCCAAGAGAAAGAGGCTGAACAAAAAAAAACACTTAAAGGCTACAGCCAGAGGACAGGGTTCCTGACATCCCATTCCATGTAACCATGGGCTTCCCCGCCAGCTAAGGACTCCCACTGACCAGACCACCCGTGCCTGGGACACCCCCCGCAGGAGAACTGGATGGACTGCCAGCTCTCTCAGCTTCTCCATCATGTCTTGGATCGCTGTGTTTATGTTCCGCACACTTGCGGTCCACAGCCTCACGTGCCACCCCCCTCCCACTCTGACTCCCAGCTCGCCAGAGATGAGTCACAGAGAATCAGGCCCAGTTAAAGGCCGAGGAAAAATATGTAATATGGTGCACGTGGACCCAACTGAGCTACAATTTTGCTGCGTCAGCAGCCAGCACCTTAATTAATCACCCACCAGCCCACTATTAATCAGCATCCCCCCCCGCCACCTATTGTCATGCAATCAGCAGGAGATATTCTACCCTTCTAGAGGCCATGGGAAGATCAACAAAAATCAGGTCGTGTATCTCTGGGGGGGGGGGGTCCTGTAACTTCAACCGGCATGTGATGAGTTTAATCTGCAGTGTCGGTGCTGGGCAGACATCATGGGGATAGTGCTCAGTGGTGAACTGCCCCAGTACATGGCGGGACACGTCCCCCCAGCAGGAAGCCAACACGCTCAGATGTCCCTGTCACCTTCACTCCTCAGAGGCTCACAAATCTTGATAGCAACCGTCCTCTCACCCCAGGTGTCACTTCGCTCAGGCAACTCAGGTCAGACAACAGCCAGGAAGTGACATTGTCGTTCTGTGCCACCCCCCAGCCTTAGTTGACTGGAGAAGAGTAAACAAGGCAGGAGCCACACCAGTGGAGACATCACGTAGACTAACTTCTTCAGAGTTGCATCTCTTCTGCAAGCTGAACATCTCAACTGCTGGCTGATCTTGTTGGAGGATTTGCACATCTGTGGTTGGTGCAAGGAACATTTTCTGCGAGCCCTGCTCTCCCCAGTATTGCGGTAGTGAAACGCACAGGCCTAACATCCACCGGACATGTCATACATGGAGCTGTCACTGTGAATTTGCCTTTTCGCATCTTGGAGCAACTTCCACAACACAAAACCTGGCTTTTCAGTGTCTTTGTACCCAGGCTGTGGTCAATACCCAGACAAGACCCATCCTCAGTGGAGTGAAGTACCACTCTCCATTACAACCCCCACGACCATTAATTACTCAACTAGTTCCACACCATCAGCCAAAATAAACCCTCCCCAGTAACCTGTGCAGAGAGGTCTACCACAAACGAACAGATTCTTCCAGACCTCAGACTCCACTGGATCAACACCTGAAAGACTATTTCACCATATGACAATCTTTTCTCACTAGAGATACTTGTAAACTAAAGGAACTGTTGACTGGTAAAGGTCTCTTGGGGAAGATTATCATATGACCAACTGCACTTTAATTTGCTTTAGCTGTCTAAACTGGATGGTTTGAGTAATGTCCAAAAAACACGTTTTAATTTACAGACCGGGCAGCAACTTGCCTTCTTTGGTCACCAGAAGTTTACCATTCTGTGGCATTCCCCCAGTTTGGTCAGAATGGGTATAAATGTGTCCAGCTTAGTCATAACTTCTTGATACAGTATCCTGGAATTCTTTCAACAGGACTTCAACCCTGACTGCACACCATATAAGAGAAAGTATTTTTTAAATAATACCTTGGTTATATAAACAGATGTCTTTAAACATGAATCAGGACATGGGTGTAGAAAACACTCATGCAAACAAGCATCTTAATTTGACTTCGGCTCAATCCATCATTTTGGATCAGTAAGTCTCTACCCTTTCTACACACAGACCATCACATGACTGACCTAACAAAACAGGTCATGCGCAGGTGTGAGATTTGTTTGAAGGATAGAGTCAGGCTCCCTCCTTCATGGTGAGAAAGAACAGGTCTTCACTCCTTTACCCCTGGAAAACCATTAACCCAAAAATACCGTTAACAGCCAAACACAGCCCCTTAGCCCCAATGGTGATTAACCGAGTCCCTTCTTTCTGAGCCGTTTACAGTTGAAAAATGATTATGAACTCTAACCGAAGCTCCGGAGGACACTGTACAAAAAAAGTTTTTTTCAGGTAGCGTTGTGCGGAACAGCAGCCAAAAATGGTTTGACGGGTACTTTGTAATCCTGTCAACGCCTCTGTCCCCCATTCCATGACCAGCTCCAATTCCAGTACCAAGCAATGTTATTAAAAATCTGGATCCCTGGCATCAGCCAAGGTATGGTAATACACTTAGAATATCCACAGCGATTATTGGTCTGCCACTGTCAGTCTAGATTTATAATGCTGCGGAGACAGCAACGGGGAATTTCAGGGAAGAGGGGAAAAAAGCCGGCGCTCCTAAATTAGGCAGAAGCCAGGGAAGTCAGGTCTAAATTCACACCACGCCTGGAGTAGCAGTGATTATCATGCATTAATTTGCTCAAGAAAGGCACAGCCTTAGCAAATGAAGCAGGAACTGACCAACCTCAGCACAAATACCACGTGCACAAACATACACACAGAGCCCCGCATGTTTGTCTTTCCGATAGCTTGACAGCATTTTCCTATAACTTCATCTCTTTACTGGATGTCATAACATAATGGTGTTTCTATAACCAACACTTTCTGAAATCAGATCTGGACAAACCAAGTGACACGACTAAGGCTAATTCAGAACTTCCCGGTGTTCTGAGTACCATACTGAGCTGCCGGTCCATAAAGTCACAGATGCCATCCCTCACCATGCACGTGTCACAGAGATCAAAGATCAGGAGCCCCGGGGGCTGTGGTCTGCCCTTTGACACGACTCCACTGACCTTCCTGTCGTCCAGTTCTGTGGTGCGTCCCGAGGACTCCCTCGACGCCCTGCGTTCGCAGGCAGATTTCAGCGACAGCTGATAAGAGTGCACGGATGGGTCCGTCCCTTTGAGCTCCTCGGACAGGGACATGGTGGACTGGCTTGGCCTGGGGATGAGCAGCGCCATCTGGGCGGGTTTGGACCCGACCGCGGGTTGCCTGAGTTTGGAAGCTACCCCGACCACCGGCATGGTCATGGCGGGAACCTCAAACAGATAATAACAAAAAAAAGAGGAATCCAGCCCGAATGGTGCTCGGATCCCTAACTAAGACAGAGGGGAAAAAAAATGTAATAAAAAAAATAAAATCTGAAGCGTCACTGTCCCCTCCCAATACATGAGAAAGAACCAGGCTGGTGTTGGGGGGGTCTAGCAACGAGAAAAAAATAAATAAAAGCAGAGAGAAGCAGAGCTCACAGAGAAGCCCTACATGGGAGCGCAGAAGCAGTCATTCTGCGGTCCTTGCCGAGCGTAGCGTGCAAAAAAACTGTGGGGAGTCACTGGAGTATCCTGCTGCCTCCCTCCCTCCCCCGCAGCCTCTCTGACAGAGCTAACTCCACTAAACAGGACTGGGGGGGGGGGTGTCTGGCTGCTCTGTGCAGTGACTGCCGCGTGGTGCACTGCCCGTGACTTGCACGCCGGGGAGAGCACACACCTCCTGCCCGGAGAACATTCCACCACTTCAGGGAAAAGAGCGAAGAAAATTTTAGAAAAAAATGAAACAGTTTTAATGTCGCTGCTGCGCTGAAGCAACATTCCTGCTCCACAAAAGAGATGCCAGGGAGCAGACACCTCTTACCGGCCACAGGATATTCCTGCCTGTGGACAAATAATAATAATAATAATAACAATAAATTATGATGGAAAAAAAATCGTTAAAAAAATTAAAATAGGGAGGGTGTGTGGGTGTATACTTTGGCCAAAACAAACAGCTGTTGGAAAAGCGTTCAGCCCGGAAACAATCCCTTCACTGAAGCTGTTTGTCTGGTTCCTGGCTATTTTTCACTGCTGACAGCCCCTGGGTTGGGGAATCGTGTCTCCTTTTTTTTAATGATCTCTCTCTACACTCCCACCAACCCGCTTCGGTGAAAGCGGAAAGGTGACAGCGTTCAGAGTCACGCTCAGTGGGATGTTTGAACGTTCCCATACTGGGCATGCGAGAGGGGGAAGCTCCATGCCAGGAGAATCCCACCTCGCTGATTCCCATCGATCAAGAACTGCCCTTGGCTGTTAATTCAGCATAGCTTCAGGATGCGAAATCTGACTCCTGGCCTGAAGCTGCCTCATCCACAGCCACACTTATATAGTACTGACAGCAAGCTTTTTAATAAGGAAAATGAGTTATTAGTTAACACAACGCAAGATGAAAGTTCTGATGCAACCAAAGGCAGATCAGGAGTATAGACACTGCTCTCTGTGTTGATTTTCTTACTACGCATAAGGTGAAGATGAAGTTTTATATGGAAGGCTGCCAGAGTGAAAAACATTTAAAGCAGACCATCATACCATGCCAAATAATCCAGTAGGAGCAGAGAACAGTAATGAACACAAAGGCTGATCGGAACTGGTTTTGAACAAATGGTCCCCGAAGAACCTTCTCCATAAACAGATATCCTCCCCAGCGTTCATTTACCTTTAACTTTTTTTATGTTGTACCTGAGCCAGATTATCCCTGATACCTGAACGCCATTTTATGTCTACTGTTTACACCTCGCTTGACAAAAGAACAAAATCTGAATATCGACTGTTTACAACACATTGTCTGCCTGATAACAGAAAGTGCTGGTTTAGCTTACTGGAGAAGAACAAAGAAAACTTGGCTTACTGCAGGAAGACATAAGTGTCAGGCTGAAAGTGCTAAAAACAGAGCGATGGTAAAACTGGGCTGAGAACCACACATCGGGAGAGTGAGGAACCATGAGGTACTATGCATCCTTAACCTGGCCACAACCGTCTCATTTTCTGAATTTATAGGTCAATGAGTGTTCCCAAGCATCACAGACAGACACAACCCATCAGCGACAATGTACTTTTAGTTTTTCCATACAGAGACAATGACTCGGCAAGCATGTTGATCAAAGGTGAAGGCATCCCTATGGTTAAACAAATGGCCATCGTCATCACAGGCACCATTAGAAGCCGATGTTGACGATCACACACACATATCTGGACAGGAATGTCACATTCGACGTCAATAACAATCCCTTAACGACTGGTAACATTTTCCAGGGAACAATCAATGGAGGAGACACCTGATCACATGAAACATTCACAAACACGCAAAATTATGCTCCAGGCCGGTGTGTGACTTTCCAGCGGGGGTGACTACCCAGAGTCAGCTCCCACGGGGCAGTGGTAATTAAACAAGCCTCCCATGCATGAGGACCTGCCCAGCTGCAAGAGCGTTATCTCTCACATGCACAGCCCGTCGAGCGGAAAAACAAAGCTTGATGGCTGAGCGGCGGCCTGTCACGCTACATCTGAAGCATTCCTTTCTGGTGGGTTTGAGCACACGAGTCGCGTCACATCCACTCGCTCCGGCCTGAAGAAGCACCAAACTTCATGTGGTTCTGTAAGCTCCTGACATGTTTTCTGATGTTTTGAAACCCATCTGC
Source organism: Mormyrus iriodes (assembly GCA_011763525.2). NCBI lineage: Eukaryota > Metazoa > Chordata > Actinopteri > Osteoglossiformes > Mormyridae > Mormyrus > Mormyrus iriodes. Next base: position 26,124,106 of record JAAGVU020000061.1, on the reverse strand, counting down.
AATCCATGAACTTACATTTGATATCAGAATGAAATAATGTGACAAGATGCCCTGCTAGAACCTGCAGTGTGAAAGCTAAATGACTTGGTGGTCTTGTATGTGGACGTGCTACATCCTTCAGGGGAAACGTAAAACACAACAGAATGGCAACAAATAAAACGTGTATCCTGCTTCCTGCATGGAAATCCTGCTTCGTTTCAGAGATTCAACGAAGACAGCACTGGGTCTTCCTGTTTCCAGACACCGTCTCAAATCTTCAGACTCATTTTCCCTGCTGAAAAATGTCCAAGGACCTTTCTTCATAAGGCTTCCATCAAGGACTTCAATGAAAACCCATCACTCTGCGGCACTCTGCTTGAAACGCAATATCTGTGTGAATATTTTCACAGCAAACTTCAATGAGAGACGTTCAACAGATTTTGAAAGGAGCCTTCATTCCTACCACCAAATCGGTGTAAAACAACCAGACCTACAAGAGTTACATTCCGTCCTCTGGAATTTGCTATGCTTTTCCCCTATTTACCCAGATTTTTTTCTGGAAGAAGCTTTGCTTGATGCACTTCCTGGTTTGAACAGCTGGTCTTGATAAAAGTCCAAATGGGGTGGCAGTGGGCTACCTTGTCCAGAATAACAAACAGACCCAATTCCTACAGATGTGCCTACTCTGGCCTAAATATATGAAAGGGTGACAAACCATCGCTCTGAACTATCATAGCTCTGAGAGATAAATAGTCTTGAAACAAGACTAGACTGGCCCTAACAGAAAAACACACAATAGCAAGAGACAGCGGCTGTGGAACGACAGGAGATATGAACCCAGGCATGCAAGGGAGCCACGTGGTGACCCTGAGGGCCTGACTGAGTCGTGCCCTACAACAGGTGCTCCCCCTTTTGTGTCTTTTAGTCCCCAGAAGCACTATCACCTGATATGACCCACACAGTATCAGATGTGTGCCTGGGGACACACGAGGAACCTGGCTCCCCCACCGACAATGAGAAAATTCACAGAGTATGGGCAGAGGTTAGAAGCAGTTACATGCCTCCAATGTCAGGCAGAGTCTTTAGCCTTCGACCTCAACAAAACGGTTAGCACAGTGCAGTGGCACCAGACCAACACTGAGAGAACAATGGTGTTCCTTCTTCAGCTTGGAGAAATACGTTAGGGTTGAGATGCAACATTACGACTCTGCATTGCCTGCATTCCAAGGTGGCTTACACTGGCACTGACTGCCTCAGACAAACACTAAACAGAATCACTACCCTGGCCTTACAGGGTAAAAGCATCCACTCATGCCAACAGCCATGGCCCAGTTGCTAAGGGGAAAAGCACACCCGATATAGTCATGAGGAGGTAAAGCATAAATGCCCAGTGACAGCTGATTAACACAAGTTGTGTGAAAGGCCATTGCAAGACCTAGTGAACGGAGCGGGGTCAGGCTCTTAGGCTCTCTGTCTCTCCTCTCTCTAGCAGCGAGCGTCATCCACTACCTCAGCTCTTCAACTAAGAATAAAATAGAAAACAGAGGAAAAATAAAAAGGATATATGGTAGATGTTTCACAAGCTCCTCATTTTGATTTTACACACAATTCAGCACTACCCCCCCAAACATTCCAACAGCAGCAAGGCTTGTGGTTAAGTGCTGGTCAACCCTGGACTCCCATGGATTAATGACTGCATACAACCTGGTTAACCATTGACAGAAGACTGGCTTACACTGGTTTAGCCTTGACTTTTGGCTAGTTTCACCTTAAACAAGCAGAAGCTCTGACACAAGACAGACCCAGATGTGGAACACTCTCCTTTATTAAAGAGCCCTACCCTAGTGATTATACTCATTTCCCACTACACATTGCACTCAACTTCGTGCTCATTAAATTACCAGTTTGCTTCCAGATGCCCTCACTCAGTGTGACTTCCTCTCTTTACACACATTTGCATCCCATTCATATAACTTCACAAGGCCAAGAAAACCCACTCAGTAATCAAGTAGGGCCTACCTTTAGCCTACTGCCATAGTTGCATGCTTTAGCCCGCCACAGCCTTGTGAAATCTCTGTCTCACACTTCTGACCCAGGGGCCCGAAGCCAACAAGAGCCGGCCCCCAGCTATGAGCCAGCCCCCAGCTATGAGCTCTCCTGAAGCGCTGAGGATGAGAACTGCTTCCTGTGGCCCCATGCCAGCCACCACTAGCTCTCTGAATCTGGATTTGGCACTGAAGCCTGGGACAGCAGCCTTCCTGGCTTCACTCAGCAGCCTCTGGAATAAGATGCTCCCTGTCGTATCAGAGTAGTGTTATCTTGGTTTCCTGTTTACCCAGAGGCAGCCAATACCTCAGGACAACACAGTGCTAAAGTTCCTGGCCACATTCCTTTCAGATATCGGCAATCAACAATGGTTACACTGAAAGATTATGTTTAGGACTACCAGTCATTAAGGCTTTCTTCACATTTATTTAATTTGGTTTTTTCAACTGAAGACTTTTTCTCTGATGTTTGACCTGAAAAAAGCACATTTTATATAGTAATATTACATAGTAATATTTATGGCAGTAATATCATAGTAATATGTATAAGCTTTACAACACAACACTGTACTGCTCTCTTCTTGACCATCTCCTGGAAATGTTCCTCTAACTTATTTCCAAGCACACCATAAGAGAGTAGTGAAGTAGGCTGTCATATCTCATTAATGCTCGCATGAGTGGTAACCAGTTGCACAAGCTAACCATTAAGAAGAATGCCCACTGACTACAGGTATGTGTCACAGATAACAGGCCCAAATGGTCCTTGAAACACATCAGCATCTTTTCCAGAACATTCATTGAATTATAGATATGCTGGTTGCCATTACAGAAGTAAAGGCTAAAGCTATTATTTGGGACATTCAGCTTTACCTTTTACCAAGTAACTGCAAGGGTAACCAAATAAAACAAATTAAATGCAGCTCTGGACACCAGTGGAAGTCCTGAAAGAGAGTTAATTAACTCAATGCATAGATATACAATAGCCATGTCAATAGTTATCCCAAAGTGATGAATGATTAAAAAAGAAAAGGATAAGCAGAGTGACAAACAATAATTCAGCAGATTTGGGAATGTTGGAAAGGAAGCTGTGATGATATCCTTGTTTATCCCTTTAAGAAGACAATGGCAGAACAAGAGAGAGATGAAGGAGGTAAGAGCCTCTTGTGGTGGAGGAACTGTGCATGATGCTATCTGAATCTCCCTGATTATAGTGCAGCACGGTGCACACAGCCAAGACCGCTCCCAGGAAAACCCATTTGAATCCCAAGAAAGACTCCCACAGTCCAAGAAGCTGGCAGGGGATTTAAGGAAGACATAAAGCTCCAACTGGTGCATCTCCTTGGGCCAGCAGATGCTCTGAAGACGAGCCTGGTAATGCTCTCAAATCTGATGGGACATGTAGACGGACGCCACTCAAGAAGGGTGCCCGTCAAACACATGTCCGCCCCAGGATATATTGCAAAATCTATGCAAAAGTCGATTTAGAGAAAATTTTAAAATCTCTGTGGTAAATATAATAGGATTAAAGTATTCGTATCAACGGAATATGGTGGGATTATCCTAATGAGTAGCTTTAAATCAAATCTGGAATGGAGCAGATTTAACTTTGTCGTTGCCGTGGAGGTAAATCGTCCATGATTATATAAAAGAAGGAACTTCTAGCTGGCAAAACCATCAGGATTCTTCTCTACAGGCCCCTCAGCCAAGAGTAATAGTTTAAACACTGAGGCCTATAGAGCAATATGTTTATTTAACTTTAAAGGAATTAAAATATACTATATGTGTAATTCTTGTACACAGTGTTGCACTTTTTAAACGCTGTCTTATTGTATTTGGCACAGCACTGGGTTTGAACACTTGATTCCAGGCCAGGGCACTGTTGCAATTGGCAGGACAGCACCATCTCACCTCAGTCAACGGGAATAGATTGTCCGGGACTTCTCCTGGGTCAAGTTATCTTGCTTAAGAACAGTGCCCAGCAGCTTCAACTTAGAAGGGGGCTGAAGCTTAGCACTATTTCCTAGGGCTCTAGTTCTGTGAAATTATGAAGGAATGAACCAAGAAAGTTCCTCGTACGATGCCAAACACACCGCTAGTTGGGCCTGACTAGATATATAGACATGCCTCTGAAAAACCTACAGGGGACAGAGGTTTTACTGAAATTTCGGAGAGCTCCGCAACCGTATGCAATCAATAACTACTGGTGTTCCAGAAAAAAGTCAATAAACCAAGGAAGAGCATATAAAAAGTTTTTTTTTTTTATTTACCTAGTTAGCCAGGTGCATAGATAAGTCTGATTGTCAAAAACTACACAAGACAAATGCTAACCTGTCTAGTCCAATAAGCAGCTTGGTACTTTGTCAGTGTGGTGGGCACAGTGATGTGGAAGAAGTCATCCAAAGGACTGGTGGGGAGAACAAAATGAGAGAGAGAGAGGGAGAGAGAAGGAGAGAGAAAACGTGAAAACCTGAGAGGGTGTGAACTTGGTTTTCGGGAAGATACCTGAGACGTGAGACTATCTCAGTCCCCTTCCGGCAGTGTTTGGCAGTGACGCAGCCCGATTCTCAACGTCTGCCCTATATTTGCACAAGGCTAAGCTCGGGATCTTCTTCAAAAATGTGACACATCCATAAAAAACATCAAACGGCTTGCCCCTACTTGAAACACCAAGAGCAACGGGCTCTGAAGAGCACTTCCTCAGCCACAGATACACAGCAGCTCATAACTGCAGGTGATTAACATCAAACGCCTACATTTCTCAATAAGGTTGAAAAACAATGATTTGACGATACCTCTGACACAGACCCCATAACTCTTTCTATGACAAAGAGAACATAATTCTAAATAAGGGCTATATAATAATATGAGGACTGACTGTACATTGAATGGCCTATAAGTGATTTCTGCAGGGTAATGGCTGACCTTGACAAAGCAAGACCATTTCCCTTGGACTTTCCTGGCTTTCTCAAAAGCGAGTTATAATTCCTCCTTTGGAGCATCCTTACTTATCTGGAAGGAATGCACTGCAGCTTCACGTTCTATCGCACTGATACACATACCTCTGCTATTCTCAGCACAAGCAGCATGCAAACACTTCATCCATCTGGTTTTTCAAACATAGTGCTATTACATCTTAACCTCTTTAAGTGCCTCTAAATAGTTTGTGATACTACAGCCACGTTTGGCTAGATTAACAACTGAAAAACAAATTAATTCCATCTTTCTGCATTCTTTTTTCTTTGCTGTCTAATAGACAAGCAGCCCTCTTGGCTGTACTGTTTCCACATATATTACTCCACAACAGACAAGAACCCATTTCATAGGCTATTGAAATCTCTACCCCGTGAGAATATTTACTGAGCTCTTCATCCAAACAAAAGTGATCAGACTTCTGGGGCAGAATGTTAAGTATTGTGCCAATTTAATTCCACCGTACTGTAACGCTCACTACTTCTGAAACAGGGAGGTGAGGAAGCAGAACATTTTAACGACACAGACAACTGAAGGCCACTGACGCTTTGGATGAGCGAGGGAGATGGTTTGGGGAGCAGTGGTCAAACCCTCTGGAGATCATCAAACCTCAGCGGAGCCCTGAGACCAGCCTCACCCTGCAGAAATGTGCTGGAGTCACTGAGCTGTGAAATTGCCACAAATATGAAATCACTCATGTTTTCCAGCTATGAATGTTAATTTAGACAAATCCCAAGTCCTGGTTCTGAAAGGTTGTTTAAACGGTGGAAAGAAAAACATATAAATAAACAAAAAAAAGAAAATTAGAAAACACAACAAATTCCAGAGATGACTAAATACATGCTGCTTGAGGATACGGGGTAAAAAAGCTACGTTGACTTCAAGCTTTAAACGTTTCATAGACGACCAACCACCAAGTATAATGACAAAAAATAAATAAGCAAAATAATAAGAAAACCTCAGGAAATAAATGGAGGGTGACCTATAGTTTCAATTCAGACCCCAGCAGTCATTATATCTGCATAACCAACTTTTTCCCCAGATGCATCAATAGCAATTCCAGATAAATGTGAAGCCAGCGGCCAGGAAGCCTGGCTGTGGTTAGCCAGCAAGATCACTGGGAAGAAACTTTTTGAGATCCAAACATGCTGAAGAAAACATGCAGAGACAACAGCAACTCCTGTACAGCGAGGAACCAAAAACAGCAGAGGATAAACATGAGTGGCACCCACTGAACATACTGGCAGCAGACAGACACACCTGAACCCCTAAGTTATAAATCATGTGACCATCCTCATCGTTTCTGAATGCTTGTGGTAGGTAGGGGGAATAGGTCACTCACAGGTCTCTGGAACTGTTGACGGGACGTCCTGGGTACAGAACATCAAATACATCCCTCAATGGTGGCAGCAGTGGCATGTCAAACCTCTCAGAGATGGCCTCCTAAGCACATCATTGATACAAAGCAGAAAAGACTGGCCTTTCACAAATTTAAATTAAATATGCAAATATTACTAGCAGCAAAGACAACACTTAATTTCACAATTTAGTGATGTAAGTATATATTGTTTGCTACTATAGTTGTACTATAGTAGTACTATAGTTATACTTGTCATCAATTCAGCCCAGACCATGTTCTGCTGGTAAATATCAAAGCACTTACAGGAATAAAGATGCAGAATGTCACACTGCAGTGCAGCCCCTGTCCCCCAAGCCAGGCTGTTTTTCTAGGCTGTAGGACTTGTCACTAAGTGGATTAGCTGGGTGGCAGTATATCATTACATGGCTTTAGCAGAATAGCCAAGCCAACGCTGTCTGTGCGCTGCAGCCTGGGGCTGGGCGCTGGAGAGCTTGGGGCTGAAGTCTTTGGTTACCTCAAAGCAGAGGCCTTTTGTACTTAGCTAGCTGCAGAAATGAGTACAGAATCTCTCCAGTTTCTCATCTTGACTTCCTCTTACTTCCCCATCCAAAAGGTTCTTCTGATAAGCCCATAATGGCCTAAACACAGAATAGGAGCCGCATTGAAAATTGTAGCCTACAAAGCGAGCAATTGTGAGACTTATTCCACGTGTGTCTTAGCCGTCGTCATGTCTGCTATCATTGTACTCGCAATAAAGAAAAAGCAACAGAATAATGGAATTCCAAAAATGTGTTAAGGTTAGGGACTAATTGTTGTATTCAGTTTTATGGTCCTTGGAACAGTGAGCTGGAGTCAGCTTTTACAAAGTCAACTCACCGCTAAAACGCTCCCACCTTCCCATGCATATTTTTATGTTAATTTTCAGGCTCAAGATAAAACATGAGCGAAGCACAGAAGGGAAAGCATCCTCCCGCTTTTCCATTTGAAAAAGGGTAATGGGAACAAGATACTCCGTGGATTTCACCCTTCAACAAAGTTCCAGTCACATAAACTGGTTTTATCGCAAATCTGCATAATCCCTTTTACAAAAATGATGAAAAATAATACAGGGGAGCATGTTTGACATTAGTAAATGACAGCTTTTTCTCAAAAAGCCTGCATCTATTACTCCCAGATACTATCTGTCATGTATCCATGATGACAGATTTCTCCTGCGATCTTAAATCATTCTATAGCCGTCTGTGAGACAATGAGCGATAGATTGTCTGCCAATGATCTATGGCTACTGACTGAAAATCATCCCGGTAAGCACAATGCTGTGAGGAACCACTCATCCCCATGGGAGACAGAGGCAAGTCCAACAAGTAGATGTTCAGCAAACAATCATTCATCGTTGCAGGTCACATGGGTGCAAAGCATGAATGAAAAGTTACTACCATAATCATGCTGCTCCTTTCTCGGGTGTCATTCCGGCAGTACTATCAACAATATTAAGTGGAGAAGGGTAAAAATAGCTAGTGGCTGTTAAACGAGCAGAAAGTAGTTTAGTGTCACCGTGGCCCAGTGTTGATGGGAGACGGAAACAACAGGCACCATGAAATGGACATGCCAACAATGTTCACTTTGCTTCTGCTGGTGGAACTTTGAGAACATGTACTTTGACTTTCAGAATTGCTTGGAGAAGGTGCCTGTGATTCAGGGACCTCATATATTATCGGGTTAGGACGCTGTGATCGGAAGGTTCCTGGTTCAAATCCTGCAGTCGGCGAGCAATTTCACCGTTGGGCCCTTGATCAATGTCCTTAATCCCCAGACCTTGCATATTCAATTGTACATTACCTTGGATATAAGTGTCTGCTACGTAAATAAAATGTATCATGGAGACCAGCATCGAAAAGATCAGAGGGCATTCTGATGAGCCAGTTTTACTGTACAGATCTCTCAGGGTCACAGAATGGATGTATCCTTTCCATTAGACCAATAGTGACACAGGAAACCCTTTTGCAGGCAAAGTCAGAAAGCAGCCCCAGAAACCAGGACATCACCAAAGCCTCATTCTTTCTTCTCCCCCTTTGATGCACTTCCTACTCTGGCTTCCCAGTTGCCTGGGGTTGTTCAAGGACACCAGACCGAAATGAAGCTCAAATTAAATTAGCCGCCGTCCATGCGCTGACACAACGCATGATTTGGCACGTGTGCCGACCCATCATCAACCAAGCATCAAAGGCAGCTTTGCGGTCACGTCTGAAACTGATTTACCTCCATCCTGATCTGACCGGGTTCCCTTTTTCCGAATGTCAGGAAGTAATAATTTGTTAAACACAAGTTGTTTCAATCTCCTCATTTCATAAGCCTTAAGCACATTCCCACCCACACACGCACAAAACCTCTCCCCAACCAGATAGACTTCAGTTATTTTTTTACATACATTCTGCCTTTTCTGTGAGTGCAGGTATGTGAATATAACTCCTAGACCTGAAAGTGTGATCCCTTGAAGCCTTGCGATAAACAGCAGGTAATACTCATAAACATTCCTTCTTCTATATGGGTGGGGATGTTTTGATTTCCAGGAGAACGTCCTTGGCAGACCCGGTTCGGTCCTGTTAATCCGTTCCTGTCTCCGCCCATATCAGCCCCCCTCCCCCAAGAGACGGATTCTTTGTTACGAGATGGACGTTAATGGTTTTCGGTGCTCCTGGCACTTTCAGCCGAGCGCCAAACCCTCCATGTTAATACTGACAAGTAGACGCTGATGCAGATCCCTGTGGGCAGCAGAGCAGGGGGCTGGGAAGAGACTCCCAACTGTCTTCTCACACAGATGTATGCTGCTCACATTATTATGCCTTTTTTAATGTGAAATCTGGGACTCTCAGACTCCACAAACAAGTCACAAACAGAAATCAACGAATACGAACAAAAGGTATTATTACTGATATTTACTAATAGTAACGCAACAGAGACTCCAGTCAATGGAATTCCTTCTACTCCAAGATCAATGATTGTCAAAAGACATAGATGAAGGACGTCAGTTAAGGATATGAACCCAGTTCCAAATGTTACCAAAGCAGGGAGCTCTATGGGACATCTTTTATGTGCCTTCGTGCCATCATGAGCATCACGGAGCGCAGCAGGGATCCATAGCTAACTCCACTGCTACGTGGCTAACAGCCCAAAGACATTTTTTAGACCATTTAAATTATACAACATACACCTGTGTTTAAGTTTTACGTGCATCTTACTGCATATAGACCTCTGGGATCCCATTGTTTCCCCTGTCCTTCTCATCTTTGACACTGTGTCCGGTTGGGGCGTTGGCCATAGTGGCTGCTGCAAGGTTGCAGGCATTTTCAGAGCTACAGTGTCAGATTCACCTTGGCCCCATAAAACGCACGGTTCACGCACAACCAGGAAACCGCTCTGAGTGATATTCAGACAACCAAGAGACAGCACCTGGCTGGTTGTTTATCAACATACACTCCTTTTACTCAACCCAGCCCATCACCATACTTGACCTGCTTAAACAATCAGGATCAAGCTGACACCCCTGATCAGTCCCATGGATCACTCTTACAAGGTTGGCAGTATGCACATTAATAATGCATCGCTGCAGATTGCACAGCTGCAGCAGGCCCCACACACACCTGCACGCGCAACACCCTATGCCTTTCACACGCCGAAACATCTTTTTTGACAGCGCGTACAAGATATTGTTATAAAAGCTGCAAATCTGTGACAAAAATTCCACCACAGCGAACTGTACCTCCTACCCGTTCCTCGGTGCGGTGCCTCAAACGGGTCTGCGGAAATAAAATGCGAAGACCTCCAAAAACCACTGAAAATCAGTCCTATTTACTGGCTGGTCTCGATGTGAGAACAAGACAGACATCGGTGGAAAAATTATACATTGAGCAACATTTGCTGAAATATTAAAAAAAAAATAAATTAGAACACAAAACAAGGATTGCTTCATCGAGAAACCTTGCCAAAGGAAGTCTGAAGACTTTTTCCCAGCAGAACAAGACCCACAATCATATCCTTAGGGATGCATTATTTCAAAAGCGAGACATAAGTTTTTATTTCCAACACTAAAACCCGCTTAAGGATTTTTCAGAAGCAGATTGATTCTAGACTCCGACACTGCAGTTGGTGTTTTTATGTATGCAGTCATACTGAAAGTGTTAAGCAACTCAACGCTGCAGTCATTAGCATGCGATCGAACCTAACATAAAGGAACAATGTTACTTAGTCACTCCCCGAGGAGATGGAAAACAGAGACCTGAAATAAAACAGGGCATTTCCAGCAGAAAAAACTGCTTTTTTTCTGGCACATCATGAAGCACATTTCATTAGAGCATCTACATCTATAAGCATGTTTATTGTTTGGACAAGTTCCTTCCCTCCAACCGAAATCCCAGAAAAACTCAAGCCAACAAGGCCTAATCCTCCTTCTGAGAATTTCAGAGTGAGACGAGGGCCCGAGCTCCGGTGTAAAGAGTCTCGCCACCACCAGCATTGCCCCCATGTCAGAATTTCAACACTTGTCCCACACAAGATGTTTGATTTGGACACGCACCTTCATCAATGTTCAGGACGCTAAACGTTCCTCATAAGAAAGCCATTAAAATAAACTTAGTTGTGGGGCTTAATCGAAAGCATGTCTGCTCTTAATAGCTCGGAGGGCACACCTATCACAGTAAAGTATTACCACACTTACCATAAGAGGCTCCAGCTTTATATCAAAGTAGTTTCAGAAGCTGCCTGTTATATTGAGGACTGGGCACAAAATTTCCTCATCAAAAGGTGATATAAAAGCACAGCTTAATGCATGCAATCTGGACTGGTGGAGCTCAGTTATGGCTCTTCACATGTTCGTGAAAGTATGTACCATGTGATTTTAACGGGGAACTCTGGACCCCACTGAGATGCATCAAAGGTCTTGCAGCTATGAGACAAGAACCATTCTGAACTGGCTAGTCTATGCCGGTTACCTTTAAATGGAATATAAATCTAATATAACGGGACAAGAATCTAGCTGAAAGCAGCAGTTAAGAGGAGCTCCCTGATGGCACGAAATGGGCTGCATCTTCTTTTTATTTGCCTGAATATATAATACACTGCTCATGTCCTAGTAATTAAATTCCACTGCAGAGGAGCAGACATTGACTGTAGGAGACATTCAAAACAACATAAACTGGCAAAGCACAATTGCACATGGTCCATCAAAGAGCATTCTGGCCCGGTCACACGTATTATTGGGAGGACTTGATATGTCCTGGTTTGGGGGGCCTTTGGGAAGAACTGTTCCCTTATATTGTAAATCCTCATAGTTGCCCCAAATTAAGAGCTTTTTTTGAAGTAAAAAAAAAAGCTGGGCTTACGAACGTTCTAAATTTAATTATATTATTTTTAAAGGATGCTAGACACTAGCATTGCAAGATGACTCCAGGTAATGATAGATCATCAATTTAGCAGGACGACATTGGTAAGATAAACATATGCATATTATTATGTGCTGTAAAACTGGGAAATTAGCAACATAGTCTCGGGATGTCAGTGAGTCCACAGTATATGACAGGGCAGCCATTAGGGGCAACAGGCTGCTCTCTGGGGCAATTAAGTTGTACAAATTGAATCTCCTGTGCTCCGATAACCTGTCCTACTTCAACATGCTCCCTCATCAATCAACATGTAAATCATGTGTGTAAATCCAAGTAAAAGCCACCCTGTCTGGTTAAAAATGCGATATGAATCAAACTCACAAAGTCTCTTCACGTGTGTGAGAAAGTACTTCGGCGCTGAGGTTAGTTACGATACATGCGGCTTTTTAATTACCGGGAGGCGCTGTTGACGCACACGGCACCGCTGCAGCCGCGTGGCAGTCCATCACACCGTAAAAAGCCGACTCGAGCTCAGCAGAACAGTAGGGCCTCACAGTCAGGGCAAGAATACTGCTCCAGCGTATGCCTAACAGGAGAACAGAAAGCCCTGATGCTGCACTGTCCACGCTGCCCGTCAGCATCTCTTATGTGAAGCCACACCGATTAGACCTTCCTCTAAATAGTACATAAATACATGCTAACTGAAAGTGTCCCATAGAATCCTGCAGCTCAGGAAGTACACATTGTATTAATAACACAAAGGTCATGTGCTCAGTTCTGATCATACATCAGTGTCTATGGCCAGTTGAGTTTCTACAGACCTGGACAGTGGATATCCAGGAGAAACAAAACAATCACTGCTGGTCATCGACTCCATTAGGACAATTGCAGAGACTCTACCCCCGAGGATTTGGTTCATACGCATCACATTTCACTGTGGAGCTACTTTTAGTTACTCAGCAGATGCTTCCTCCCAGAAGGACTTTGAGTTTTCAAAGATGCACTTTTTGCTGAAGTAGGTGATGAGGCATCCAGCAGGGCCCCACCTGGGACCGGAAAGCCCTGCGTTACAGTCGCCTGTCCTGAGCTGCCATCACCCCGCTGTGTGTCCTTCACCGATGGCGTGAAGGTGATGGAAACATCCCTGCACTGCTGCAGGCTTGCAGAATTTTCAAAGGAATGCAGCAAGTCAGATTAATGTGTGCAAAATGACTGCAAATAATCAATACTAAAAAAAAAAAAAACAGGTAGATCATGTTGACTTATTTTAAATACGTTATTTATAAAGACTACTATAATACTGCATTACTTATATCTACATAGATCTTCAGATTGGGTTTGTTCGTTTTAAATATTCTTGAATGATTGGACGCTGTGCTGGATAAGTTGTTGGAACATGGTTGGATGAATGGAAGATCTTTGCACCAAAGAACTTCAAACTACACATCAGCAATGACATCATAACGTCAGGAAACACCACCTCATTTCACAGATCTGTAGATGTACAAAGTCAGAGGGGGTGTTTCCAGTCCAGTCACCTTGCAGTTTGACTTTCCTTTTCAGAAGCTCTGTTCCTGCTTTTTCAGCCTCTAGTCTGTGAGGGACACAGCGTTATGTAGAACTTCATGATGACTCCTCCAGACTGAGTGTTATAGAGTTCCACCGTCTGCACTGCAGCAGAATGCATCATCTCCCTGCCAATCAGGACTGCTGGGGTCTTTTCTTGGTTAACCTGGCAGATGCAGTGAAACCATCTACCTTCTGACCAAAGAGCTCAGGAGGCCCACCACTCCCCCTCCATCCCAGAAAGCAGCATCACGGACAATGCATTTGCTACAGCAGCCATGACACGCTGCACTAACTGACGTTAAATCCATTACATATTTTTGATCCCCACGTTCAACGCTGGTCAGTGACCGCGGCACACGCACACGAGCGTTCAGACGACAAACCAGACACCGGTCGGTCAATGAAAAACCCGACATCAAACTCACTCCAAGATGGAAATAAATTGGAAACCACTTGTATAACAGTACTATTTCCTCCAATTAATCAATATCAGAACATAAACACCCGTATTTGATTTAAAAACCGCGCGCTGAGTGATACCATATGGGTTACCCTTTGATAGTATATTGGAAGCTTGTTTAATCCAGCATTTTCATCTTCATAGAACAAAAATAGGAGAAAATAAGTCATCGTCCCAGTATGGAAGAACAACAGCTAACGTCAAACTCTTAATGACAGGAGAGTGCTTGTTTTCTGTTCCGGATTCGCAGAGGATGGCACATGGCAATTTGTAATGAGTAACAAAATGGTGGGGGGGGGGGGGGATGTACATCTGTTGTGGCTCTTGGCAGGAACGAGAAGACAGCCTCAAAGAAAACTCCGACCTTTTATAGGAGCTGTAAAAAGACCGCAGTGAGCGCTGGAAAAGTGGTCAGAGCGAGCAAAACTGCTAGCTAAACAGATCGGGATTTAATGGAAACGTCGACATTCTTGCAGAGGCTGTGGGAAAGGCCCCGCAAGCATTATTCCCGGCCCCGTGACCCCATCGCCCCCACCTCTAGCTTTTCTGCATGGGGCGGAAAAAAAATACTATGGCCTGTCGACATTTTGAGTAATTCGCTCCCGAATCCACGGACTTCCCTAGAACATTGGCGGGTAGTCAAGAGCCACCGGGCACAGGAGACGCACCACGTACGCCAGATGTGCTCAGACACGTGTAGCAAGCTCGATCTGCCATCAGGCCCTTTTGAACATGATACTTCAGGGTGAGCCGTGCAGACTCCATCAAGCCTACACTCACCTCTGGGTCAAGCCTGCAGGTTAGACAGGATATCTGTTACATTATAATGAAACCACTCACAGAAGGTCACATTATGAATTATGATCATCAGTCTCATCTTCTCTTCCCACGTAAAATACCTTGATTAACTTAGGGAGAGAAACCAAAGGAAAATGTTGCAGGAGGACTTGACAATACCCCTCCCGATGAAGACAAATGAATTATTAAGTCTTTATTGACTCAGATTTCAGCAAGATTTCAGATCTCGCATGTTCTCTTATATATATATATATATATATATATATATATATATATATATATATATATATATAGGTGATAATGTTTGTGTATTTTAGCTACATGAAAATTTACTAGCGATTGAACATTCTTGACGAGTTTATGCATGTGCATAAGAGATACTGGGTCTGCAAAACTATTAATTCATCAGCATAACAAGAATGAGTTTGCTGAGAATGATTTGTGCAACCGAAAACCAAGTAGAACATTAAAGGTGATATGCGTTGACCCCTCAGAATCTTAAAATGTAATATTTACATTGTTATTTAATGCAAGGAAGTCGAAGTGACATCCTCAAATGGTCAGTACTGGGCCCATAAAAGAAGAATTCAGCTGAATGGACAGTCACAATGCACATAACGTCAACGAGAGTGAATATTGTTAAAATGCGACCACATTTCAAGTGCACATTTCCTCCCGAATCTTAACCAAAGGTGACCATCTTTGAGAGGGGAAGGTTAAATGCAGCATTTTAAGCAAGGACTATGACCTCTGGGTGACTGAACAAAGCTTCTTCTCCCCAACCATAGAAATCCTGTACTCCACATGAGTACGTAGTAAAGAGAAAACTTGATACAAGTAGGAAGAAACCCTGAAGAGCTCAGTGTCTTTTCTGAAAACTACGGAAATACCACACCTGCCTGGCCCGAATTGTTGTGTGAGCTAGCATGTAACTAGTCAACATTATTCCACGGTCAACAAGAGACTTCCTGTCCCCAACAAATAGAAGTCTACCCTTCTTCGTCAGACCCCAGGCTTACATTAATCAGGCTTTGAGATCAGACTCTGATGTGTGCCATGCTGGGACCAACAGTATGAAGCCACTGAGAACTCCTTCCACATTGCTACATTTGTAAAAACACTTACGAAACCAGCTGTGTCTCCACAGTGACCATTTATCAAAAGCCATCGTTTTCAAGTAGCCGAATGTCATCTTGCCTCTACAAACTGCATAAAGGTCTTAGCAAAGGAGGCAGGGTGATTTAATGAGTCCAAAATCACAGCTCAGAGTAATTTTACTCATGCTGTGGAATTCCAAAGGTCGTCAACACTCTGGCTGCATCTCCATTATTCAATAGAAAGGCAATACTCATGTTAAGGTCGTCAGCGGTGTTGAGTCAATCATAACATAGAAAATGAGTCACCTAGATGACCTGTAAAGTGCTAAATGTAATTCTATAAAGAGGTGTTTACGCACTTTTATGTGCCCTATGCGTCTCATGGCAACCGCAGGATGAATGAGTAAAGCAGAGATGGATCCAAGTGCCCGTATCTCTCCTTGCTGGTCTCTCCTTCCAGAGCAGCCCATGAGGATTTTATTTGAGAGGATAGGAGGGAGCAGCTTATAAGGACTAGAAGACCCAGCATGGAACCTACTCTACACAAGCCTACCCGTAGAGGCGGCTCACAGCCAGACTGCCAGCCTCCAACCAGGTGAAGCTGGATGCTGAATACACATTTGTCTTCAAAACTGAGTGCAAACAAAAAAACTGCTCACCGTGACCCCGCACTGGAAAAGAGGACAGAAGATCGATAGAAGGAATTATGGCCTCTGGCATCTGGCTTCCTAAAGAAATGAAGCCTTCAAATGATTATAGTTTCCCTGTGACCCCAACCAGGATAAGCATTTAAAAGGTGGATAGATGATTATTATTCGCATATGTCTAAAGATGGCAGATATTACGAAAACCATCACTTGCAGTTTTACCTGCAGATCAATTTAAAAGGAAACTGAATGACTGATGTGGGACCTTCATTTCATGCACGGAACAGTGCTACAGAAGAGTGTATAGCTGGAACTAGTCACAGAGTGTTCCTCACCTCACGGTCTGGGAAACGAGTCAATTCATCAGTGTCAGCTGGGGGAAATGGAATCTGAGGCAGGAAGAGGCAGAGAACAAGGACTCTTAAGAGACATTTTAATAAAGCCTTGCCTCCTCTGCCAGTGCTAAAGCCTTGCTCCCGTAATTCTAATTAGCCCTAGTTTACACTTATTAAAAATAAGTTTATTTTGCCGCGCTTGTAGAATGAATTTATTTAATTATCCATAGACTTAATTAAGCCATACTCCTGCAGAGATTATCTTGTTAAATCACATCTGACGTGAGATATGCAAGCTTATTCATGCCCCTCTCACTCATTATTTGAATCATTAAACGCTGTGGGAGTTCAGCATGTGATCAATCGATCTTACGATATCAATAAAGCAAATTAGCATTTCTTAACAGCCTCCACAGCGTAATGTCCTTGGCTTTCGTGGCCACGCACAGTCTCATAAGTAGCGGCCTGACGCGCAGCACGTCACACAGAACGGTGTGGGGTGGAGTCACGTGGGCCGCGAGGGGAGTCCATCGTCTTGCTCAACCAGGAGAATGAGTCATTACACAGTGCCGTCCTGGTAGGCAGCCAGTCAGAACTGAACGCATCCACCCCTGAGATCCACTGTGTTTTTAAGTACTCACCTGGATTCATAAAACTGTTTAGATGGAATAAATACTGACCGACCACCATGCCCAGAGTTTCAGTGCCATGTTCCACCAATCCCAACATTGAACTAAGGTATATTTCAACCCTGAGTGACAACAACAGCCTACAATGATTAACAGCAAATCGCATTTTCTTATCCAGCTAATAGAGCACTGGTCTGGAGGACTTTGATCATGGGAGTTTAATGACATGAAAGATCACATTGAATTCAGAGCACTTTTTTTCGATGAGAACAAGGTCACCTTCACCTTGTTTGTACAGGATGGTTTCCAGTGTACAGAGGTGGCTGGGGAAAGCGTAACACGGATATCATTGTTCTAATATTCATGCTTTTTATACACATACATATATACACAATCAGTCAGTAAGCTGGAATAAATAAGAATTATTATGGTGAAACCGATACTGTACAGGTCTCCAGGGCAAGACCATGTTCTCACCCAGAAGTCTGCCAGTAGAAATTGTTCTTCAGTTGGTATTTTGCTCCCAAACCCGGATATAGGCGAGGGCAGCACAGACGCACAGACAGAGCGTACCTGATCCAGACTGGGTCAGGCCACTGGCCAGCAAAACAGTGTTGTGAACTGAAATAAATAGATATACAAGATGCACAGTTCGTAGCCAGAGACATGGAACCTTTCGAGATAAAGAGCAGTATTTTCCAGAACGGGAAAAGTTCTGCAGATAATTTCTACTGGGATGTGGTTGAGAGGGGAATCCACAGGATCAGTCGCTAAGGGAACCACTTTGGCCCAGCGCGCTGTGTCGTACATATCATGAGGATGGGAGATCGGCTTTTTCCAGACTTGCCTATAATCGGCAGGCCAATAGCTGCAGACGAATGGGTCAGATTAAGGGAGAATAAGAGGCCTGCCCACTCTCGGCTGCTCTTCCCAGCACGTCATCCATCTTCATGAGAATGATAATCATTCATTATACAAATCATTAACCATGGAAAACGGGGGCAGCTTTTGATCATCGCCCAGCCCATTAACGACTCAGCATCTGCATCGCAAGCCCCAACCAAACTGAATCCCAGGGCGCGTGGTTGGGGCCGAAGGGAAGCACCACCAATCCAACTCAGCTGCCAAAATCCCAGGAGGTGTCTTTGTGAGGATGTGGGGGAGGGGGGACGCCCGTGTCAGCTACACCATTGCTGCACACATGCATGTCCGTGTGCAACTGGTTGCGCTTTCCTTCCTGCACTTGTGTGTCCACATGCAGTCAGTCACAAGCGATGATGTTTCTTCAGCCTACTTTCAGATCGATGATGATCTCTGGAATATTTTGGAACCAAGCAAGCCCTTGACAGAGATGTGACCCTCCACAGTCCAGAGCAGCCCCTGAACAGCACCTCTGAGCCATGACTTGCCACCTCCAACTATCCCTCTTGAGCTCTCACCAGGCCAGAACATTCTCCCAGACAAGGGCCGGTGCTACCTCTTAAGGAACCCTCATCAAAGTTTTACTTGGTAGACCTCCTTGATAAGAAAACTGATCATTTCACTTCCTCTACAATGTAGGTAATTTGGGTGCTCTGTGCAACGTTTTTGTGTGGCAGCACAGGGAGCCCAAGGAAGCAGTATTTCACTGCATTGTGTCCTTCATATGGATGCGTTGACAATACAGTATTCTTGAGTCTTGAATTGCTTTATTTGTCTATAGCTAGAGTTGGCCCTGAAACTGGCCCCAGATCACTTCACAGGAACCAGCCGTGATCACCTCCCTTAGCTTTCAATTCTGCTGGATGGGTGGCCTGGACAGTGACACCTCAGGTACAGGAGAAAGCCTACAAATGTTGAAGCAGCCATGGAGGGTGTGGTGGGCACTCCAGTCGGAGATCATGGAACGCGAACCCAAAAGCAGAAGCCTGTAATTGCTGAACCTCCCGAAACCCCCCCCCCCCAACCCCCACCCCTTTGCAGGCTTGGCTGACCATTACACATGCGCCCTTGAGTTTAACGAGGAACAAAGGGGTCATCCAATAACTTTCATGCGAACCGCACCTCAGCGAGTCGCTCACGTACGAAGTCCGTGACCCATCACAGCCCATATATCCCGACCTTTGTAGCCTGACAAACGCAAATGAAATTCCTCAAGCCATTCTCAAACATAAAAAAACTTTCTCTCGCCATGCTGTTTAGACAAAAATCCGGACGCAGAAGCTTTCAAACCACTGCATAATGATCTTCTGTTGAGGAAAACGCCTGAATGACAAGTCAAACTAAACTAGTACAGTAATGACGCAGGGGTCTGTTTGACAGGCTCTTCACTAATTTATTGTAATAAATAATGATAAACCATCCAAATGCAAGCCTCCTTGACCATCCAGGCACTTCCTCTGGCCTGCCAAGTTAGCACAGACACTTAGAATCTTAGGATAGTCCGCAAAATAGCTACTTTGTGTTTGACAGCAGAGTGGGAGGATTAGCTATAACGCAGAAGAGCCTGTCGTGAACAGAGGGCTTTTTTTTTCCTTAAAGGGGCCGGAAAAGGTGTCAGCTTTGTTTTCACAGAGCAGAGTAGCACTCCTTGGCTCGGAGCACAAGCACCGTTTCCCCAGCAGCACAGGCCATTGACCTCAAGATAATCAAATGAACGAGACGGATTTCCAGTCATGCAATTGGTGCAGGTACAGAGGGGAAATGCATGCTTGAGTAGGATGTTAAAACAAACCCATGTCATTCAAAACATGAATAATCCGCTGTTTAAAGTTTGCTGTAAGAGAAAGAGCGCCATAGAAACAGCTCCATTCATTCTTTTAACACTTAACATATGCTTTATATAAAATAACTTACAATGAGAGCTTTTTCCATAAGTGGTTTTTATACCAGAGCAGTTCAGGTTAAGTACCCTACAGGAACACACAAGGCCACCCACCTGGGATGTGAACTCTTAACCTTCCGGGCACAAATCTGTACTCTTAATTACCACGCCACCTGCTGCCATCTGAGCTTCTTCAACAAGTATGTATACAGGCATGATAAAAGCTCACCTGAAAGTATAATACCAACAAAAAAAAACAGCTAATTATTAATAATCTTAATTAAATTGCACTAACCTAAAATCACCAAAAGGTGGCACTGTCAATTGTGTAAAATGAGCTGAATGAGGCGGTTAGAACAACAGCCCTCTGCGATCCGAAATGACACGCAGATAATATTATCTGTGGCTCATGTTAACGTCTCCTGGGTGAGGATTTGCACAGTCACTCCCAGCTGGTCGGAGGTATTTAATACAAATAAGATGTGGCACATGCAAGGGAGCGGCGGCTGGCTGCAATGAAGCATTATTATTATAATAATTGTTATTGCTAATATTATTATTAATAATATTATTATTATTGTTATCCATCCATTTTCAATCCCCGCGGTGGTCCGGAACCTATCCCAAAAGCTATGGGTACAAGGCAAGAAGTAACTGAGGATGGGATGCCAATCCATCGCTTTTATTAATGAATAAATTTATTTATTTATTTGTTTGTTTGTTTTTACTGGAATTGGAGTTTTTCAATGTTCATATCGGCTAGTAGTCACACCTTGACATGTTCTCAGTGTGCTGACTGGGTTTGTGAGGATGGAGCCAAGCAGTGACTCTTTCCCAATGTGCAGAGTAGTTTGATAGTCCATCCAGGTGGGGTGAGGTGGGTCGGAGCGGGGCAGGGCATGGAGGGGGACCTGGGCACCGACCGGCTGCACAGCTTCCTGCTTCCTCACAGTGTGCCTGCATCCAAATCGCACACACATACACACACACACACACACACACTGCAACACAGAGAAAACGAGGGCCATGGCCTTGGCCCAGGCGCGGCAAGGGAGCTGAACAGAGCATCAAAGAGACGCGGCTTTATGCACACGACGTAAAGGCACAAAATCCGCCACATCAATTTCAACAGACCCCTGTAAGTGAATCTATTTCTATGGCATCTATTACAGGAAACAGCGACCCTGTGCAAACATGGAACCTCCTCAACGTCAGTTAGGATGGATATCGACAGCGAAAATGAAAATTCAGGCGAATGTGAATAAAGGTGGGTTATGACAACACTGCAGGAAAAATACAGTGAAATTATAAAATGAAACTTAAAAAAATGAAGGAAAAAAGAAATTATAATTTGGAGAATAAACAGCGACTAGTGGTGATCACACAAGAATACATATCCTTCATTACAGTATTCTTAGCTGAAAAACCTCAGAATAGGTCTCCAATTAAGACATTTCGTACGGTTTTCAGACTAATAATTACTTGGGCAAGGAGGTGCAGAAAGGCCATTGTCGGTTTGGCCAGGAGGCCCCAGCGGTCGACCGAGCCCTGGTCTCCAGAGTGCCTCCCTTCCAAGCGAGCTGGGCTGTTTACACTCCCCCTGCAGTCACGGTATTAAGTTACCACGGGTATGAGCACCCCCCCACGCTGACGCAGTCCTTTGCCAGTAACGTACACAGGGGCGGGGCCACAGGGGCACCACTGCCCTGTCAATCACTAGCTCAAAACAAATAATTGGCTAATGATAAGGCTGGGCCCTCTGTATGAATTACGACCCTCGTAAGCTCCCCACCTTAAAACCTCCTATGATCACCACGTCCCTCACTGTTGGGCC
The DNA here is from genome assembly GCA_011763525.2 of Mormyrus iriodes. Classification (NCBI taxonomy): domain Eukaryota; kingdom Metazoa; phylum Chordata; class Actinopteri; order Osteoglossiformes; family Mormyridae; genus Mormyrus; species Mormyrus iriodes. The sequence goes on along the minus strand of JAAGVU020000061.1, from coordinate 26,102,202 downwards.
ACCCTCCAGAATGGCTCCTCCAAAGCCACCTGACAGTCGTGCCACGTGATCTGCAAATTGTGAAGCAATGGCTCACTAAGGCTGCCAGACCTTTGCACATTCAAATAACCATTAGGATTGTAGCGAGCTCATGGAGAGCGTTAAGGACAGTTGCTCTGAGGAGCTCTGAATGGCAGGTAATAAGAGCAGCCCAGTCTGCCAATCAAATGAAACAGGAACAGAATTTTTCATGTATGGTACGGCGGCAAGGTTACCGTGAGCGTATCAAAGTGCGCTGTCGATCACGAGGTGAGGTCGACCTCTCTGAAACTGCCCGCGCATGAGGCTGAGAGCGGACTTCAGCTTCATGAATAAGACATGAAAGGTAGCCAGGAATAAAATTCCCCACGGATTACAAGGGGAGTGATACCGTAGCTGTAGTCTGCATTGAAAGCGTAGGAGTCCAGCCATTTACCCTGCATTGATCACGATAAGAAACATTACCCACACACCCATGCGAGCTCCCCGCGGCTGCATTGAATGGGCCTGCTGAAACAGCCTGCCATTTCTGTTCCTTAGCCACCACCGCTGGAAGGAAGGGGAGCATCCACACAGGGTGGATAAAGCTCCAGCCAGAGCCCATGTCTGTGATTATAGCGCCCTCTACAGGAGCACCGTGGAAATCAACATGTCATCTAATGAGATCCTGTGCAAAACACCTACCTAAAGTATCAATTATTCCTGGTTGCAGCCCCTCACTTAATTTCCAGTTGATCTAAATGAAATATTCCCAATATCCCCATAAAAACAAGGCGATACAATTACATGAGTGTTAGTGCACATTCTTTATAACTACAGTAAATTTATGAATGAGAGGCTAGGTGAGTTCATAGGTCCACATGCTGGTGCCAACAGCAGGTCATGTGACCTGGATGCACACAGTCAGGTGAATGAGTTTCCGAGACTCTTGTTAAGCAGGACTCTGTAAGCTCTTCATTATTTTGATTCCTTCCACACAGTTAGAGGGCAGGGCGCTTTTTGTTTCGCCTGCGGCCGAACTCTATTACCTCAGTGCGATGAAAAAAAGAATCCTTTCTTCACCCATCCCCCCTCAGAAACTCCACATTTTTTCATTAAGCATAATCAAGTCTGTATACCTCCATACGTTTACAGCCAATTACAACATATTGAGGATTTGTCCAGGACCAGATTGAGAATTGCTTACATTCCACCGGTGGAAATTAGGAGTCCAGAACTTTCAGCTCCAATTGAGAAAATGTGCATTACAATATAAATTAGGACACGTGTAGCCATGCATGCACGAGCTTGCCTGCACTTGTGCCGGGCATGTTCATGCATAGGGGAAGCTGCGCATATGAGCATTTTTACCACGTTTACCAGGCCAGAAGAATGGTGCCCATTGGGCGAGGAAAGCAACGCGCCCATACCACTGCTCTGTACTTGAGTTCAGAGGCCTGTTTTCATTGGACAGTATCTGCGCTACCCCCACGCTTTTCTGACGGCAAATTACGCACGTGCGTCTGGCCAAACCGAGCACTCAAGCAGCATTCTCTGCATTGAGAATCCATTATGGGTGCAGTGCGACACAGGGCCGCGGTGGAAACCAAACGGCAGCCATGCAGCGCCATGACGACAGAGGTGACGCGGGTGATCGACCACAGTGAAATCGCAATCGCGTTTGCGGGAGGAAACCCAACGACCCCTTTCCCCCCCGGCGATGCTGATGAACGTAGCCTACCAGTTCTTAACGGATCTTTTTAGTGTGTTAACAACGTATAGGAGCAGTCTTACAGGCAGCAGTCGGTACGCCCCCAGGGCCAACAGGCGGGCAGTGGTGCTGGCTGCCAGCTCATTAAGCAGATGTAACATACAATACATCAGGGGGTCCGCCATTATTTTTCCAAGAGGGCAATTTTTCAGGCCTGAAATGGTACCGCCAGTCAAGTAGAATGGGGGTGTAGATGGAGGCGGGCACTTCCAAAATCATTATTGACCAACAGGGGTGCAAGAAGATTTTTATCAGGTATAGATTTTTCAGGCTTTTATGCTGAAGTCTCAACTGAACTTCATAATAAAAGTCTCCTGGTGAACCCGATGCATTAATTAGGCTATATTCCCAGTTTGAATTGATTTCGGGCCAAATGAAAGCTCCAAATCTGGTCTATCGGCCACATATTGAGAACCCCTACTGTACAGGAAGGGTCCAAATCCAAGCAGCAGACCAGAAGCCTGCTGGACATGACTAAGTCATCGTCACTCAGAGGCATGTTTGCGAGACTGAATGGCTGTAATCAGTAGTGTGAGACTACCATGTACCCAATTAGAGTCTGATGAATAATTCATGGCTCCTGGCATTGGAGAAGCCTTCTGCCTACCAGGCCTGTTTAGCTGGATCAGGTTTTAGACAAAGCCTAACGTTGGGGCATAAAGGCAGCGCTGCTGGAATCCAACAGTGCCCCAAAGGGGCAAACACACACCAAGGCTGCACTGAGACCAATCAGCACTCACTCATATGGCGGGGAAAGTACACCTCAATCCCTGCAGTCTTGCCTTCGGGGGAAACGGGAGCTCATCGCGTCGTTTCTCGCCGGGGTGACAAAATAATTACCAACCAGGCCTGGCCCAAAAACCCACTGATACATTTATCCTGCATACATCAGTCCCCATTATCCAGCTGCAATGGGAAACTATGGTGCAAATGAAGAGTAATCTCAAGAACAACAGCACAAGAATCTTAGGATTCAATAACACAGGTCCAAGCACAGTGGATGTGACAAGATCAGAGGACAAGGAAATGGGAGAGACACGATGGCCTCCAGAAGGACACCACTCATCCTCCACATGGCCTACAGGTCAGTCAAACACATGTGAGCACATCACCTCCAGCCCTGGAGCTGCGCCACTCCAGATGGTCACCATCATCTTGAAAAATCAGAAGTTTAACAACGAATCGCACCCCCCTATCGGGGCTGAAAGATGAAGACAGTACACCCCACTAAGACAGCGGCAGATTGCAAATGCCTCAAATCATTCACCGTGGTAACCCTTAGATCTCCACTTCCCAGATTATCCACATCTGCACAATAAATATTTTTTCCCCCCATTGTCAGCTATAGAGGAAGATGATGTTCACCAATCAGAATGATGTCTTCCAAGCGGGGGCGTATATATATGGGCGGGGCCACCAGCCCCAACTGAAAGCTGATTGGCCCCCAGAGTGCCCCTCCCCTGTCATGCACAGATTCAAAACATATCACTGGCTAGTGATAGGGTCGTCCCCTCTGAATAAATTATGACCCCTCTTATGCCTCCACTTTAGAAAAAATTCTAGAATAGAATTGTGACATATTAGAACACACTTTTCTCTGTCCACAAGTAAATCCCCTTCTCAATCTGTACTTGCGGTATGAACCATGGTGCCGCCCAAAGCAGCAGCCAGTTGCCGCACTCAAAGTAAGCGATCGAATCAAACATGCTCTATCGTCGAAACGTAGGCCCTTCTCTCGCCATCCGGCAAGGTGATGTCAGTCACGTCGCATGCCATTGGACGCCGTTGAACACGCCCCCCTGCACAGATAGAAGCTCTCAGCCTGATTGACAGGCTGTATCTGCCCATCACCATACAAAAAGGCATGCCAAGAACAAACCTTCTGCGCTGTTTCAACATGACTCTTCACACAAACCTGATGCAGTGAGGTGTATGCAAATAGTTATTAATCGACTGAAAATTATTCAGCATGCACTTATTTAAAAACTGAACTGAGTGGTAAAATAGCTCAATTCATTTCCTTGGAGAATAAAAATAAAAAAAAAATCAAACATAGCTCCTTCTGTTATTGGAATCTCATTATTTATTTGCATAGCTAAGCATAAGTAACGTTACAATTGATATTTCTGTGACAGACCAACTACTGATATTTGGAGGGATGATGGGTAATGTCATACCGACATTGCAAAGAACATACTTGGCGGTCACTAAGGGAAGCTTCCGAGAGGGACACTGAGGGGACCCTGTATTGTACACGACCAGACTCTGCTGAATGACATTACAATAAATGCTGCACAGCAAGTCAGTCAGTACTTCCTGTTTACACCTGCCCCATTCCCTGTAATAAGTAACAGAGACAGTACCTTATCTGAACAGTGACCTTTTTTGACACCAAGAGAAAAGCCAGGCTAGCATTTAACCTACGTAGCGCCCCCTAGGTGCAACCACACAGAAGCAACGGTCAGGCTTAGTCAGTGCCAGAAACGCAAGTGTTAAGTTTTAGTCATAGCGGTCAGGAGCGATAACGACAGGCCACCACTGCGGAACTAAAGCTAATTAAAGTTAATTAATTGAATTTATGTATCAATGAAAGAAAAACTAACCTAATCTATTTGTGTCCCAGAAGAAAGCTGTGAAGCTGATTAGTGTGATTAAGCCCATATTTACACTGTAATAAAGTAGCAGTGTGGTTTGTGCCAAGAAAAGTCTAAGCTCTAAACCAGAAAATGATGAAGCCCAAATTAACCATTTAGAGAATAGTAATGAAAACATGAATGTAATTACTGCTTGATTTACATTCTCAGGGTTGGGGCTCCACTCTGTAAGTGTTTGATGTTACCATAACCCCTCCCCACCAGCATCCTACAGTTTCAAAGAGAATAAGAGTCAGACAGGAACCTAAACTCTCAATAAGGTATAACCTCGCTGTCCCATTCTCAAAGTGGGGGTAGTAAGATGACCATTTCTAATAAGCAAAGGTGTATACAGGGGTGGGACCATAGGGGCACTGGCCCCAGCTGAAAGCTGTTTGGCCCCCAGAGTGCCTGCTTCCCTGTCACGCATTGATTCAAAACATGTCAATGACTAATGTTAAGTTTGGCCTCTCTGTATGAATTACTGCCCCTCATATGCCTCACACCTTAAATAAATCCTATAATTGCCCCTGCAGACAGGACAGGAAACGGACCCCCCCCCCCCCACCAGGTTGGTGGGTGAGCCTGGGTTTGAAAATGTTCTTCCACCTCCAAGCTCATTGGATCAGTGCATGAGCTTCATTAAAAGAGCTGACATCAGATTCGATAGACGGGCTGACCTAAGCCTGCCTTACCGAGGTGCCAGGTCGATGGAGCATAAAGAAATGCTACCCTGATCCCACCCGTTCATCCGTGGCAAATCCCGGGCCCGCCCCTCAGCCGGCTCTGGATGCCAAGGAGAGAGACCCCCTCCTACAGCTGTACTGTAAGAAAACATGAGCGGGACAGAAATCATTCCCTGCATCTTCTGAGTCGTGAAGCACAAGCCCAGACTGTCAATGCTAGGATTCTAAACTTTGAAAAATCCTTTGCACTTTAACCAGAAGTCTGAGAGACTATACAGACGGAATTATTTCTCAACCAATCATAACCAGCAAAAAACGTAATTACTAAATGAGACAATTCGACAAAGAAAGTGAAAATTAAGTTGAAAGTCAAACATCTCGTACTTAGCATTTAGCAAGCTTCCTGTAGCCTGCCTGTGGCAGCGCAGATAAAATATGACTTTGTTGGAATGCATCTCAAGTTCATTTTGATGTGCGATTTGGCGTATCACCTGTGATCCCCAACAAAGGGAAGCTTGATGACCTTGAAGAAATAACCTTGTTTTTTACAGGCCTTATCAGAAGTCCTAGATAATTCTCACCATACATTAAATGTATCTGACTGAAGTAGCCCAGGAGAGTAGTCACAAGTTCCAGAGCAGGGAAAAAAAGAAAATCAGTCATTTCTTGTACTATTTCAGGGAGTCCATGTCTCCATGGGTCCTTCACTGTCCGGCGTCCGCACCGTTTGATCCATGACTGTGCATCACTGAGAAAAATGAAAGGGGTGTTGTTCCCCGAAATACCGCAGGAGTGATTTTAATCATGTTGTTTATACTTCTGTAACAGTACGCGCACCATGAGATTAGTGCTGGGGAGGGAAATCAAGCCAGGTGGATTCTCAGACATTGCTCTGGTGTTTAGGTAGGTCTGACCAATGACTTTAGACTCCAACCTTGGATAGGAAATGCCCACAGCTTACGAAATTTATGGGCCAATATACAGGTGAAGGACAATGTAGGGGATACTTGTGCATCTGGCCAGTAGTGGAAAGCAAGACTGAAATATCAAGAAGTGATAGCCCTCCACGAGATTTATCATTTACTTAGCAGATGCTTTTAGACTAAGTGGCAATTATTGTGTTTATTTGGGGGGGGGCAAGATCAGTCAGCCCCTGGAGCAATTGGGGGTTAGAAGCCATGTTCACGGGCTCAACAGTGAATCACTCTGGCAACCCAGGGATTTGAACCAGCGACCTTCCATCTGTCGTCCTAACGTGCTGAGCCACACACCACCCCCAGTGTACAGTTCGTTCAACAACTCCCTCTGTTCACCTCTTACACATTACCCCATCCAGAGATGCCATCATGTCATGAACAACACGGTTCTGTTCTCCAGATACCTACCAAGCAAACAGCAAACCAAGAACACTGATAAAAAAACAGGTTCATGCAAACACATCAGGCAACCAGGCAGAAAGACAGAAGTCTTTCTTTCAGAGGGAAATTTTTCCAAAGGTCATGACATCAGCATTGACATTTAGGGAAGCTGAATGAGCCAGGAGATTACTCTGGTCAAGTAATTGAAGACCAAGCTTTTCCATTCCACCAGTCCTGCTCAGTCAGAACATACATCTGTTACCCAAGAATTCTTATGTGCTCAGCTTCTTCTGGCAAAAACGTTCAGCTGAAACGTGGTGGAGCCGCATAAACACAGTGAAGAAGGCGCTCCAGGATTGTCTACCGCGAGTATCCACTTGGTCCAAGGAAATATCAACACATTGAATGCAATTATTCCGTGACGTCTTTGGATGTCTGATTTACATTACTTCATAAAAGTTTTATTTAAGCTTCAGGGTGAAATAAAGTGTTACAACTTTAAGCGTTGTTAGTGTGGGACTTTAAGGTAGAAACTAAAACTCCATCCAAAAGCAGTTGCTCTGTTGTGGGTAGTTGTGTGGCAGTAACAATATTCACATAGAAATTGTGTTGGGGCCTGAAGTATTCAGCAAAGTACATCTACTTCTGGAATTCAGCCAATAATCAACAAAGGAATATAAGCAGGCTCATGTTACTCCAAATCACACAGCCTAACCTTCATCCTGATTAAGAAGGAGAAATATTTAATTGGTAACCTAGAGCACATTTTTTGTTAGAATCATTTTAGTTAAAATCAGACACGTTGTACTTTATTTAAATTTCATGCTCTTTGCAGCTAATTTTCTCTGCCAGGAGACTATAGCAGACAAACGGAATGAAATGTTTGTCAATTCACTGCTTGTGAATCAAAATTATATGGTAATGAGTAAATTCTGTGATAAGAAGAAATATATTTCGCTTTAGGGATGTTCTTTTGCAATTTGTAAAACTTGATTTTGAAGTTAAGTTTTGACTTATTATTAACAGAAGCACATAGAATACAAATGTAACAAGCACTTGGTTTTATTTGGTTTTATAAAGAATAAATTCATTAAGAGGAACTTGTTGTAAGACAAACACATTTTATCCATCCATCCGTCTGCCAACATGCTACAGTGATCCCTCGCTATATCGCGCTTCGACATTCGCGGCTTCACTGTATCGCAGATTTTATATGCAAGCATATCT
>JAAGVU020000061.1:26057239-26087589 GCA_011763525.2 Mormyrus iriodes | reverse complement strand
GATATAGCGAGGGATCACTGTACTGGGAGCATGGTTCACTCAACAGCTTCTCAGTAGGACTTAACTGGTTGAAGTTCATCATTGGCAGTGAAGCCATGACGATCTTCTGCTTTAGATCAGACTACAATAGGTCAATGTTGTTTAGATCAGTGCAGGATCACCCACAGGAAAAACCACCCTTAACTTACCTTTGGACGACCCTATTGACACCATGTTTTTCAATTCACATCCCCAACGGCAAATGGGGAAGGAGACACCAGGTACCAGGCTATGAGAAATTACTTTCAAATAGAACAATGAATAATTAAATCTGACCTGTCCCCCCTGTAGTGTAAGTAGGTTAGTGAGTTACAGTCAGAGGATGCATACCTGACCACCTGCTAAGAGAATCTCTCCAGTTTGCCCAGTTGGCACCACTCCGCGTTTGACACTGGGTGGGCTAGTGGAGCCAACCTGGGGGATAGTACTTCGTTCTGTGCTGAAACTGAAACAGCCCCAATTTTTCTGGATCATGAATGCCTTTGAACATGAACGCCCTGGATAGTCTGCATTTTGTTTCTTTACTCATGGGTAGACAGTACCCAGTTAGTGCCAGGAATTTCTGATATTGAAGATTAAAGCACCTTAATAGACCTTATGAAAAAAAAAGATCATATGACAACACCATTGACAGCCCTTGAATAGGTACGTCTTTTGTAAAACTCAACCAATTATCTTACTCTCCCCTGTGTGAGCTGGTTAATGTGATCACTACCTGCAGCACTTTGAAAATCTTTACCTGTCGATCACAGAAACCTTCGGGAGCAGCCAGTCACCGTTTATATGTTCCATTTGATGTTTAGTCAACAAAGGTGGGTGTGTCGCTCACAGATCTGTGACTACACCTATTAACTTTTCAACCACAAGACCTTGCAAGACTAAACCATTCATTAGCGTGTGAGGGATGACAGAAAAGGACCTCATAATCTCCGCCGTGTCATTACTTGCATGTCGTTTAATGCTGGCAAATGCTTCGGTTCTCTTGTGCGATGAGATCTGAGGTTTCGCTACAGCTACAGAAGCTTATAGCCCCATCGCGGTACCATTATGACCCATCAAGGGCTCTCATTAAAGCTCGTTGGAATGCGAGCCCTAAACGCTTCTGAAAGGTAGATGAACGAGATGGAAGTCATAAATGGAAATACATTTGATCCAAAGCCAGTAACAACCTAAGGGCCTATCCACAGCTAAATTGAAGATGGCCGAACAATTTTATCCCGCTCAGATAACAGTCTGCAAAATTAAATGAGAACAATGCAGTCATTCATTTTCCACATCCCGCGCGCCGCAGGATGACATTCTGCGGAGGTGCAGATGCGACCACACGTGAGCAGAAACATACACGTGGAAATGCGAGCTGCTGGCTGCGAAACTAAAGTGTACTGAGGAATGCGAGACGATAACATCGGACTTGGTCTTTATTTTTCTGAACATCCAAAAATAAACAAGGCCAATCCTCACCCAGGCCTCCACCGGGCTCTCACTCCCAGATGAAGAACCCAAGTCCTCAGATCAGCTATTCTGTGCAGGACCCTGAGGGACTGAAGCCCAGCCAGGCTGCAGTAACTGAGTAAGCAGATCTTCATGCCCAATACAAGCCTGGACCCACATGGAAGCCAAAGTCTTCTGGGTACATGATCTGTCATGATAATTAATTTGCCATCATAGTAACTTCTTAAATGTTAAAAGGAGATGAAATGGCCCGTATTTTCCTCAGCGCAGACCTAAGAACTGCTACTATGTAGAATATGCTAACTGTGGATGCCCTACTGTCTGTCAGCTACGGGTAACAGATGGATCTGTGGGGTGTTGATACAGGTCCACTGAAATTTATTCAGCTCTTTTCACTAGAACTGCACAAATGAGGGCATGTTATTTCAAGCTTAATCTCAGTCTGATTTTCTTTGGACAAGATCGGTGATTTGATAACTTTTTTTCCCTACACACAATTCGCTAATTGGCATCTGCAGATAGGTGGTGCTACAGAACTTGGCTGGAATTGAGATAAAGTTAGTGGTGCCTCGCTAACTTACTTTGAGTAAATATTTTTCCCCCTAAAAAACGAAGCCTGACTGGCCTGTGGCAGAGGCTACTTTTCATGACTTGTCTAAAAGTTGGCCGCATATCTCTCAAGGCCCGGACGAGGATTTCTAGGGCGGCTTAAAATTCTCACGACTCCCACACAAACATCCAAACTCTGCCATCAAGATGTTTCAGAAACGACGAGCAGATGCCAGCGTGATGCAAGCAAACGGCCGGCGGCTGCCGCCACTCAAATGTGGCAGACTCCTCGCGTGAAGCCTGGCCTGGGAAGCACATGCTCGCGCTTGCGTCCAGATGCGAGGGCTTGCCGTTCTGCAGCTGCTAATCCTTCACGGACATCACGTGGCTCCACCTCGGTACCAGTGAAGCTTAGAAGGCTGGGCGGGCGGCCCTGACTACTTTAGTCCTGGCTGCAGAGACCAGCTGAGGGCCATTCCTCTGCAGCATACAGGGCTTACAGGACATACATCCTCTCCAGTAACCTTAAGCAAAGTACTTAAACAGAACTTTTCCAATAAAATATCACAGCTGATTTCGGATAATGGTGTCAATTATCCAGTAAATGTAAGGTCCCCACACCTACCCACAGGTTAATAATGAGTCTCCATTTTAGCCTGATCTCTCAGGTACTACGTGACATAAAAGTCCAATTTGTGCTTTCGTTTGTCTGCGACTCTAGAGGAATAGGTACTCATGGAGAACAGGTGTACACCACACAAAAGGAGTCTTGCGTGTATCGAAATGAATTTGTCTCCCTAATAAACGTTTAGTTTTTTTAATCAAAAGGAAGCCCCCCTGAAGACAGAAAACAGGAGGGTATAGAATGTATGCATTTTATATTTAAAGCATCTGTGTTGGTGAGGGAGAGCAAGAAGAATGGTCACTACAGATATCCTTTAAAATTCCCCCCTTTGTATATGAAAACAGCACTGAGAAATCTACAAAAAGGGATACAGAAATTGGGTTTAAAAATATCAGATTTTAGTGGTCTGCCTCATCCTTCACAATGTGCCAGTCAATCCAACTGAGAGATTCAGAATAATTTATTTATCAAAGGAATACTAAACTTCTCCATCAAGTAAAATGCTCACTCTATTGCTTTCCGTGATATGATTCAATAAGTCTAAAAACTTTCAAAAAATACAGTTTGTATGAACAGATCTTTCTTAAAAGCATATTATAAACTAAAATATCTACATGGTTTCCCTGCCGACATTTAGGCTGGTCTCTTAGGGGCATTATCCCCTGGAACTGAGAACTCACCAAATGATTCATTACTTATTTAAAAACTGGAGAAGGAATAAAGAGACTCACAGGGGGGCAGAGGGGTCTGGTGGGGGGGCACGCAGCCTGTGCTAAATCCTGAAAATTAGCTTATTCCCTTTATCAAAGACACCTTCATTGTTGTGTCATACACTCTGGATGTCAAGATCTGAGTCAAAACCGAATGATTTATGGTTGTTATTATTTTTTAAAAGACATGTTTGTCGAAAGCAAAATACACCTCAGCAGGGGAGTCTCTAGCTATTGAAAAGATCAGGGGCTAAGTCAAGTTTACCCGGGGCTTGACTTTACTATTTTTTTGAAGGAAGATTAGCACTGGGGCTAAAATACTCAGGGCTAGGTTTGAAATACTCGGGGCTAACAACACCTGTGCATTTCAGCCTGAAGAAATTTGGGCTTATATGCCCTGCTCAAGGATCCCAACGGTAAAATATCTCCTCCAGCCATGACACTGGAACTGACGATTGTCCGATCACAGAAACAGAATCTCAACTTGCAGAGCCAGCCCAGACACACCACGCAAAAGATAAAACTGACACAGGCTCAACCAGGTCCTTCAGAACAACAACAGTGATCGCCAACCCATCAGGTTATCTAGCACTTTGGGCCCAACTAGCTTCCTATCCAGATGACCCAAAGAGATTTCCAATTTCCCAAAGAGTTTTGCCATGCTGTCGTAACCCCTGTCCGCGCACTGACAGCCCTGGCATACGTCCTGGGTTCTCTGGGCACCAACCAACAGTTCAGTATTCTCAAGAGCATTGGCATCTCCCTGGTCGAACCATGACAGGCAGGTTTTTCCCATTCATAAGTTGTTGTCACATCCTCTTCGGTCCCAGGCTGCCTCTGTGATCTAAGACTGATAGGACACTGCAATTTAAGCAGGCTTTGCATTGACTAGAGGCTATCAGCCATGAATTATAGAAAGTGTCATTTCCACTGTGAGAGACTCCCTTTCCCCATCTTTAAGTTGCAGCTAGGACAGGAATCTGTTCGTAACCGATGGCAGATGATTACTCAGACACTGGTTGGACAGCTTGGTAGAAATGCAATATAAAAACACCTTTCAATGCGGCGCCGGGATTTGGTTTCCACCACATTGACTCACTTTATCATGCAGACAAGAAACATGCTTGATCGACTATTAAGCTAACGAATTTTCACTCTGGACTCTAAGCATCTCTAGGTATATTTAAAACATATGGCACCAGGGCATACTTTCCCATTACTCTGGACGTATTTGTTACCCTAAACTATTTCAAGCCATCGAGTCACGACTCACTAAAGAGTCAGTCGTCCCACCCAATATGACTGATAATAGACCATCATTATTTCCACACACTTTGGACCTAGAAAATATGTAGTATGGCCATTCACCTAATTAAATCTGCTTTGACTGAAACGCCTTCAAAAAACGGGCACGTCACGTTTGGTGTTAGACGTGAACATTAAAAACGTACTTGTATGAAGGACAGGTCACAGTAGGCAGCATATTAAAAGCTTCATACAGACATGATGAAAGCCATTTCTAGTCATCTCCTTCTGAAAGCAGGGTTTTTTTGTGTGAAATGGCTAATCTGACTATGATTAGCAGATCAATATCTCCTCTAAGTGTGTGAAATAGCTCTGAAAACATTCTTTGGAGTACTGCTATTAGACTAAATCAAACACATAAAATGTGTTACAAGGAACTCATCTACTTGGTTATTTTCCCATATCCTTATTTGGATTGTGCAGTGCAGTACAAAGCGAACTGGAAGGAACAAACTAGAAATAATAACTTTTAAAGACCAATACACTTAGCTCCAAACAACCCACACAGTGAATAGAAATTCCCTAAGGTAGAATACAGCATCTCTGTTCACAAAGGAATTGTAAACAACGAGTTGGCAGATAAGCACCATTCCCAGCCGCAGTCCACAAAACATCTGACGTCTTTTCTACTCACCCCAGGGGTGTATAGAGGGGCGGAACCACAGGGACACTGGCCTGAGCTGAAAGCTCATTGGTCCCCACAGTGCCCCCTTCCTTTTCACTCACTTATTCAAAGCATATCATTGGCTATTGATAAGGTTGGCCCCTCTGTATGAATCACGGCCTCTATATGCCCCACACCTAAAAAATCTTAGAATCACCCCAGCCCACAACAGACTTCCTTGTCTTTCTTTAAGCCACACTTCAAACCCTAATACTGCTGTCCTTCCCCACCTAGTCCTTAATTTTTATTTTATCCATATCAAGCCTAATATTTACATGTGTTTACATGACTGCAGCTGTTTTTACTGGTGTGTCAGAGTATGTTTTAACGCTGCTCACTTGTCCGATTTTGATTTTGTCTCTCCTAAGAAGATTCAGGGAATCTGGATTAAATCTGCAGGTACCAAAGTCTGAATTTCCAATATGGGCTATAGTTTGTCCCAATTCATTCCAACAAAGTAAAAGCAGAGACCATCATTAACCAAAAAGCATAAGAAATAGCATCAGATATCCTACCTTCTTCTGGTCCTCCAGCATGTGACTTGTTGACTTCTTCCCATGCTTGGCTGTTTCCGGTGGTAAATCCATCCCTTCATAAAAACAGACACTATCCAGGAATACAAAAAACAAAATACCCAAGCAAGGGGGAAGTTGAGGGCGGGGCTACAAGCAGCCAACCGCACTGTGTCCCCAAAAAGCACCTTCACTCAATTCCATGGGCTCCATTGATTGGCTGATGGCCTTTCAGGACACACAGAATTCAAGTGAAAAAGTAAATATTAACCCAGATCAGCACATGGGGAGAAAATGCCAAACACCTCTGCAGCAGAACCATCAAAGCAATCACGTTCTTTGACTTTCAGCCAGTGACAAAATAGTATCCAGTCCACAGGTCTGGTCTTCACATCTGAAACAAAAGAAAATTTCTTAGAGCCACTGAAAATAATCAAGGCATTCAAGAAAGAAAACACACTGCTGTGTTTTTTTGCCATAATCAAATTCACATTACCAAACGAAAAACAGTGTTCATAAAGTTAGCAAAAATACCAGGATACATACACATGAAAGAATTAAGAGTTTTATACTCTCAAAAAAGTTCCATTTGTTCCTAGTTGTAGTGGATCACTTTGTGGCCTAAGGTCATTTGTAGCTCACTGTCAGAACCACAAGCCTGGAGGCTTCAGCATCCACCTCTGATCTTATATGGGCTGCAGTCTATTGTTCATTATTGTTCTGAGAAAATGACTTCACAGTGAGGACAACAGAACAGTAATGCTTAAGCAAGAGACAATCCTAGAGTGATAGCAAATTATTCTTTCTGCATATTAGACAAAAAGATATAACTCATAACTCTGTAACGGATGGATGGATGGATGGATGGATGGATGGATGGAACCAATAAACCAATCCCAGAAATGTCACCTCTGATTTGTGCAGGAACAAACGCAAAAGGCTGCATGAATTGTATCTGTCTATTAGCTATATTCTACATTTATATAACATACATGTTTGTTCAAAGTGACATAACAGTCAAGGTCAAAAAGCAGTGTCAGAAGAGGTCCCAGGAGCAACTGGGATTAAGGTATATGTTCGAAGACCCAACAGTCTGTAGTCACAGAGTCCATTGGCCCCAGTTGGTCCGCTGTAAAATCCATTCCCCAACCACTACTGGGAGGAATGTATGTCAGGCATCTAGAGTCACCTGCCAAACAGATGCAGCTGTCTATTGCGGGGGGAAATAAATGTATTTCATTCCCTGTCACAACCGTTGTCTCCAATATGATTCTCATTGCAGCCAGGGAATCAAATATTTAGAAACACACAACTGTATCTGTGCATCAGTGCAATCCCAGAGCAAACTGACAAAGGTCATGAATATTACATAGATGCTAATAATCCTCTTTGATGCCAGCTTCATTGTCCCTCATATGAGGGTTTATCTGTACCATGGATATTCTCAACAGAACAAACAAGCTCCATAATGTATATCAAGCATGTGTTGGGTATCATTCTTGATGTCGGGAGCAGGGGCGGTCTTCATATTTTCTTGTAGCAAGCTGTCAGTTAGAAGGAGGATGCTAAGATAGCACAGTAAAGATTATGCATGAAGGACGACACTGATGGGTGAGAATGAGAAAAGTAGAACAAGCATGGGAGCCAGTCAGCAGAAGAACAAGGATTTCTATGTTCTGAATGGCTTTAAGTATTCAACATGTGCATGAGGCTTTCAACACCGACAGAGAAAATATGCAGCATTGAAAAAACACCGCATTTCAGCGAAGATTGGTGTAGCCCCTTAAATGATGCAATACAGCAACCACAATTGGGCAGCACTTCCAACATGAGATCTGACCCCATGGAATACAGCTGCCAGATCACCCTCTTCAGCGACCAAGCATATTTCTCATGATGCTGGGATAAGTGTCATCAAAACCAGCTCCAGATGCCGCCCCATGGAGCTGCCGGCCCTGGAAAATGTAAAACAAGCTGGATCAGCTTCAGGGACGGCCCACGTTATTTGTGTCACTGTCAGATGTTCTTGAGACTGACGTTGTTTTCAGAAAAGAAAGTGCCATGAGCTACCTGAGAATTCTGGAAGCAAAATATCTCTCTCCTTGACCTTTATAAAAAAGACCACTCTGTTTATTACCAGTATAAAACTGAAGAAGAGCAATGGGACAATGTCAAGGTAATTAGGTAATATACCTACACACACATTCACACATGTACAGGGTCCACCTGTACAAGTTATTAATATGCATTGACTGTACAGTATATGAATATATTAGCATAAATGTATAAAGTATCCATCAAAATCACAATGCCAGAGAGTCTTGTATATATGTTCTGACAAGAACCCCAAACTTGTGCCCTGTTATGTCTGGGATAGGCTCCAGGAACCCCCCCCCCCCCACCCAGCCCTGACCAAGATAAATGGTTACAAGATGGATGGATGGATGGATGGATGGATGGATCAGTTGCTTCAGTTACTCTAAGGCACTTAATATTTAACAAGAGAAAAGAAGAAAAATCATAATTTTATTGCCATTACCATCACTTGATAAAACAAATGACTTCAGAAAGTCAAATTTAATTGAAATTCAATAGTGAGCCCTTTAAAAGCCACAATAAATCACATGACATTCAACAACAGGCTATTAAAATTTACTTTTAATTTCAGTACAGTGACATTTCTACAGCCCAACTGAAAACCCTACTGACATTCATTGACCAAAAGTACTTTGCCCAAAAAACTTCACAGCTTGTCAGATTAGCATATATATATATATATATATATATAGTTTAACAGGATATTCAGGTTAGAAATTCACCTTCCTGCTTCAAGATTATGCAGGTGCTAGAGGGGCTATCAACTACCATATAATCAAATGGTTAACATAAAATTACTCATAAACATTGCTACTCTTTGGACACTAAAGACCAGTTCAAAATTCTTCAGCAATAAACAGATTTTTAAATTCCAATTATAATTTCTGTCAACTGGATTTAACAGAGTAAGTAAAAAATTGTAACTCGACAGGACAGGATGACGAAATTGTACTGGACGATTATAAGGATGTTAAATAAAGTGTAGGTGTGATGTAATTGTCACATCAGTATGACATCTTTCAGCAAAAGCTTCTGCTAAATACATATTGCAGGTGAAATTTAAATGTCTTGTACATCACAGCCCAGTGAACAATAAAAATTTAAGTGTCTTTTGACCCTTCAGTGGTCCACCCACATCAGGTATTATAAGTTAACCAAGGTATCCAAAGGCAATTCCAGCACCAACAGTCTGCAATGCTATACTGAGATATAGGGAGAGTTAGTTACCATGGTGAGCAATCTGAGCAGAAACAACAGAATAAGAGAATGAGTCATGGAGAGTCAAATTGACAGGCAACATGTCAGTCACAGAACAGCAAGAAAAAAATGACTGAATGATGAGAAGCCCGGTCATTTGTCTGTGCACGTAGTCCGAATGCTAGCCCAGATACAAACACAAAAATAACAGGCAATCTAGGCCATTCCATCAGCATCCAACACGACATTCACTGCCATTTGCCTTCACTGTTTCCATCAAGCCAGCCTACCCATTTTCCAACAAAGTCAAATTATCCACAAAGTGCCTGAAAAATAGTCTGGGTAACGTATCTTTAACTGTTTAAACAATGTCATATTTACTTATTCATTGTTGAGTCTTGTCTTCGATATTCTTAGAGGCAGAGGTGCCACAATATATTTGGTCCCATGAAAGCATATCATATTAGGGTCCCAACCCAGTAGAGGGTTTGGAGCGCACGCTGATACAGCGAGTTGCTGCACCCACCACACGACAAACCACCTCAGGGATGATAACCCGAGGGCAGCCATGTGGGTTCGAATGGAATGGAACAGTGTGAGGTTTTTTTCCGGTGGCTGGAGTGCCAATCCTGCCACCAACCCCCAAGTTTTCCCTGTAAGCTGGAGGACCTGCTTGCAAGGCTGGATATAAGTTAATGTCATACCCAGGACGTAGCAATTGCAGGTTAAGGGCCTTGCTCAAGGGTCCAACGGAGTAGAATCACTCCTGGCATTCACAGGATCTCAGCTTCCAATTGCTGGCACAGATCCCTAACCTCAGAGTCACCACTCCACCAATCAACCAATCCCTCCCCAACCCAGACCAATCATTTATGATCCAAATTTTTAAGCCCTTTACGGTGCCCCTGCTTAGAGGTATGTCAGTGTTTTTAAACTTGGGCAAAGTGGAATTTACTACTTATAACCACCTGAAGGAAGGAAATAGTTACCAAAATGAAAACACAATGTCTCCATAGACAGTACAAGAATAGCCTGACATGGATCTAGGTAAATCACTTTCTATTTTTCATGACAGTATTAAATTGATTTTTCTCCCGTGAGAGACATTTAAAGCTGCAAGCACAGCAGCAGCAGCAGCTAGATAAAGGCCATGGGAAATATTGCTGAATTAGTTTTGACCTGAGCAGCCAATTATGTTACCTTGTTTTATATAGAGCCTTAAATGCCATTTCTACAGGCGTTTAATGAAGGCTCAGAATGGTGCCTGATGACATCATCCTGCCGGAAACGACCTGGGCATCCTCGTTGTCGTGGTAACTGCCTACAGAGCAGATGCACACCACTAATGGGTGCAGCTACCTCCTGCAACATTCTTATTGGGCAATCAGTTGGCTGATGGAAATACTCTGGCCAGAGATGAAACTAAACACAGATCAAAAACTTTTCTCTTTTGCATTTTAGGGAATTTTATTTTGACATCTGCATGACTTTTTGTTCCTTACCAGGGGCACTTGATAGGAGCACAGTAATTTACGGTAATGACTGCACATGTTTTGCGATTATGGAGGTGCTATAATTGCCAACAGTCCATTACCCCCACGCACCCCCACTATTCTTGGCTGAAGCGGTCAAGACACAAAAAGGGAACACCTGAAACATTAATCATAATGCAATTTTGGACCAATAAAATCATGACCCTGCTGAGTATTGATATCACAATGTGCCACCATTAGCCCCTTACAGGGTGATGTCAGTACTCAGGTGCTAGATGACCATTTTCTGTTGTTCTGTCTTTGACCCATCCAACCGTCATTAACTGAAGAGCAAATTTCCAAAACTCACACAGTCCATGTCTCACGCCCTGCTTCCGCATTCCCGCTCTCTCTCGTCAATGTGGCTCTAACGAGCCAAACCGGTTACTAATTTTTCTTAATTCTCGTTTCAGCCCTCGTGTGACTCCTTCAGGTGCCTCTTGTCGGCTCCCTCATTAGTCGAATATAAGAGTGACTCCTAGTCCTGTGCTCCCCAGTCCGGTCACTGACATTGCCCTAGTGGTTTCCCCTATTGCTAGTGGTGCCTTTTGTTTGACCCCACGTGGTCCACTTTGTTTTGCCCTGTTCCCTCCTTGAATAAACCCCCTTTCGTTTGCCCTCATGCCTGCTCCTGCCTCCTTTGTTTCCACACTGTGACACCATGGGATCCATTTTCAAGAAAATCTCTGTGGGCTTGGTGAGTTTAGGAAATTTTAACAAAAGTTGTTCTTTGGATTAGATGAGAACTAAGTGAATTTTGGTTCCTGATATTGTGACATATGATGAGGAAGCCTGACTTTAGGTCATTGGCAGTACCATCTCAAAAGCAGCAAAACATTTTTGGAAACTTGCTCTTCAATTCTCCAACCACTTACCCAGTCCATGTTATGGGACTGACTGTCTGGTTTAATTCAGTTTTTTACTCAAATGCAGTGGAAAAACCCTAAAATAAGTACAGGATCATCCTGTACTCCACTGACAACATAAACCCTGTCTGTAAAATTGGCTTTTCATTTATCTTTGTAACAAGATCTAAATGAATCCCCCCATCTCCGCAGCACAGAATTGACACTGCATAATCTTGTAATATCATAGTGGGACTAGGACAGGTTCATAGAATGAATGAGCATGACACCAAGGAATAGGACTGTTGGAAAAGCCTGGTGTGATGCGGAGCTGCTAAGATTGCTGCCAAACAGTGCTGTGAAATCTCAATTCCCAATCATGAACGTTTAACAGGCAAAAGGGTGCTGATCCAGAAGTCACTAATGCTCCCGCCCTCCACCCCCCTCTTCCCACAGGCTGTACCATGTGCGCTTTATCCAAGGGCAGTGTAAGAGCGAGGTCAAAGGTGACACGGGGAGCATGTTCCTCCGGTCAGACAACATTTATGTCAAAGTTATTCGCTTGACATGTCTATCAGAACAACACGATAAACATGTGGTTCTGTGGGGTAGAACTCGTGTTTGCGTGATGGAAAGGTCACAAGTTCAAATCCCATGGCTGGCAGAGTGATGTCACCACTGGGTCCTTGAGCACTTAACCCCAATTGCTCCAGGGACACTGACTGACCCTGTTCTCTGATCTTCAATTGTACATCACTTTAGACTGGGGGTTCCCAAAGCGGGGGTCACAAGATCAGCCGATATGTTTATAAAATTTTTAAAACATGAAAAAAATATTCCATTTGCACAGTAACCGCAACTGGTCGATTAAGATAATTCTACTGAGAGGATCCCAGCAAAATTAACGGAGGAGACCACCCCCCGCCCCACCCCACCCCTGGTCATGGGCTGAAAAGTTTGGAAACCCATGATTTAGACCAGTGTTTTCCAATCTGGTCCTCAGGGACCCCTAGACAGCCCAAATGTGCACTGTTTGGCAAGGAGCTGGGAGGGAGTGAGAATGTGGACCGTGGGGATTTCCGTCGACCAGGTTCGGAAACGATGCTTTAGACAAAAAAGTGTCTCCTAAATTAATGTAGACACCATCCTTATTTCCAAAAGTAAGCATATACATAACTGAGGGAGAGACTGACAAGCTCACTATTTAAGAAGCCCAGCCGGAAAGCCTGACCCATCTAAAGTACAATCTGATGTTTGTTAAGAGGAGAAACTCCTCTTAACACCCATCTGTCTAATGCCAAAGGATCCTCCTTAGACCATAAAGAATCCTCAGAGCCATCATCGCCCGTGACGACGCTGTTCCATTAAAGAAGGCAAGGAACAACTGAATTCACATTTCCCTTTAGATCATGCTATGATCAACGAACCGTCAAGTCTGATAAAAAGCTACAGGCCGTGTGGGGAACGAATGGCCACAGAAATACATAAACAAGGATAAAAATCTTAAAGTTAATGTTAAATAAGTCACTTCAAATAAAAGTTAATATTAAAAGAATAATGTCATACCAGATGGAATCAATAAGAATGTTTTTGTGGTACAAATCCATATAAATTAGACTATAAGACCATTCTAAATATATCTTTTACTATTAAAATCTACAGCCTTCACTGGATTTCAGGGTGATGTTGGAATAAATGGAACTGAAAGCTGTATTTTTTTGTCATTCATGTTCATTTTGGTTTTCCTTGGACAGAGAAATGGTGACAGGAAAAGAAATGTCACTAGCTGGAGATTTTATATTCCTCACCATCCTAGACCGGACGTGGGACTGAGCGTGAAGGCTGCAGCTAACACCTCCATGAATTTCTGGAGTTTGCCCCAGACTTCAAACCCGCTGTCATCTGCACTTGTCCATACAGGTCTGGACAATCCCAGAGGACAGTGGGTCGGCGGAGGAGACGCTGACTGACTGTGACAAACCGCCCCGGAGATCAGAGCATCTCTCCCGTCTCACACATAAACCTTCACGGGAGATCTACTGGTCTCCAGGACTGTGGGATTACAGGAACAAGCTTCATGCAGCTTCGTGCAAAGTACTCCTGACACCAGCTCATTAAATCCCTATTGCTGCCGGCTAATTCTGTCTTTTCCCACCTTAAAAGCAGCACAGGCTGCGAGGGGCGTAAGGTGAGAGATGATCGATGCCTGTGGTTTAATATACACAAAAGAAAACCTCATTGTCTTTTTCACAGTATCGTGCTCGGAGAAATAATTTAGCGCTTCAATGCGATTCCGAATATCGTTCAGAATTGGCCGAAATGACTTTCAGTATGCTTTTGTGTTTTCCTTACAGGGGGAGGGGGGGGACGGCAGCCACAAATGAGTAACAGAGTTCATCGGTGCTTTTAAACAAACTAGGAAAGAAGAAACGTGTAGAGAAATATTCCCTACCGCTCACATATCCGTCTCTGCATAGCCCTTCAGCATAAGCTCATCCATCTGATATTGATCCCTAGCAGCCACACCAACGAAAGCAGTCATGCAGAAAGAGCTAGTTCTTGGATAACAGGAAACGGCAGCATTGCTGGTGTCTCCTACGGCAAGTTCCAGATGAATGCCTGCCTGGAAAACCTTCTTGGCACTTCAAGAGGCCTTATTCCCAGGCCCAAATCCCCAAGGCACCCCCATCGAAGTCATTTCAGAGCAGGGACAAGGCGTGGATAAAATCATTCCAGGACAGTCTCTCATCTGCGCCTTCCATTCCTGCATGAAACCTCCGAGGCATCTCCCCCCCAACCCCACTCGACCCCAACCCCCCCCAGCACAGGCAGAAGAAAGTGAGAAGGTGCCTCCCCCCAGGAAGAAGATTGCATTGCACTGATTAAATTTTAATGGCTGCTTTTGGAAGAATAATGAACAGACCAATCCCAGGGGGGCGTGGAGGCGGAGCATTCATACTACAGGCATACGTGCACACAGTCGCTCGTATTCCAGCTCACATGCACCTCAAACATCAACGCTTGCTTCTGAAAGCTGGCAGACCGGGCAAGCTGGGAGTGTCTCCTGTGCCAGGGGACATGGAAGAGGCTCAGAGGATCGGCAGCTCCACCGACATGCCGCATGACCGAGCTCGAAGACAGCCTGCCCTCGGTCTGGAAGTGCCTCCCTTTTATAGGCATAAATAAATAAGCAAAATGAGGCAAGGAGGCACCATGTCAGCCATCTGTACTCCCTGTCAACCGCATTGATTGTCCCATAAATCAACGCAAAGCAGTCCAGGTGCTTGCTATGCACATATATTAATCCAGATGCAGTATCTCGTGCACAGCCAGAACTCGTGTACAGCGACCAGACCTCCATCACTGCCAGCAGGGCAGTGCTTCGTTGCAAAGCAGAAAATCTTACACTTGGACTCTGTTTCTGTTTCTGTTTCTGGGTTACATTCTTGCATACGTTCTACCTTGACGTGACACTCTTCTCTCTGTTGATAACCCCCCAAACCCTGTTTACCGAATCAATAGCTTGCTAAATCATCAAGTTGTGCTACAAGGATTTAGTTTCAAGTGTATCTTAATTCCAATTAATCCTGCTTAGGCACACGAATTTCCTCTATGTTTGCTTTTAAAAGGTCAAGTGCAAAGGCTGAAGATGGCAAAAAAGCCTCCATTAGACATAGCCGGAACTAAGGAAGTCCTACTTCCTTAATGAGGTAGTGCACATTAAAATATCCGAGCTGGAGCCAGGAACCATATTTATGGTCAGTGTTTAGTCACCAGGGAGGAAGCAGATTCATACCATCATTGGATGACGCTCAGAGACGATTATGAGGAGGGGGATGACCAAATCAATTACGAAATGGAATTTTCACTTCAGCTATTTGTCATCTCAACACGGAACCTAAATTCTAGTGACCATCATGGCATTTGATAAGAGGGGGAGGGGAGGGCTTTCTCATCCAGTGGGACACAATTAATGGCTTTTCAAGTCATCTGTGCGACACCAGCTGCAGTCACGTCTACGCAATCGGGCCACACGAGAGTCCCAGGGATACTCTGTGAGGACACGGCTCAACACAAACACGCTGAGGATTTATGCGAGCATAAAGAAAACCTCGAGAAGTTTTGTTAACCTTTCCAGATGTTTGGCTTCCGCCCGGGATTAATACGTAGCCGAGGAGGATGGTAATTGGCAGGTGGATGCGGGATCTCGTGGTGGTGGGGGACTCGGGCAGAACCGGAACTTTCCCCACAGAGTGGAGGGCAGGGGTGAACCTGCCCACACGGGGGAGGTCATCTTTCAGTTAATGTATTATGCCATTTACACAGAGCTTCACCCTGAAAAAATCCTACAGGTTCTGGCTGCGGTTCAGCTATTCAGAGGAGTGGGGAAAAAAACATTCAGGAATAATTTTCATCTGGGTTTTAACAACTTGTTAATGGATGGACGCCGTCGCTCGCCTGATCCGAGAGATGAAGAGGTCTCTTCGGTCTATATATTTTGTTCTACAACATAAATACTCGTGCCAGCATGCTTGTAGAGCTTTTAATTACAGCTGGACTTCCTCTCGTAAAACCGGTAGCCAAACTATGGATCGCGTCCAAAGAGAAGCAGACCGAAGGAATATTCCCTGAGCAGAGTGCAGGTAAAAGAGGCAGAGAAAGAGCCGGAAGCCTAAAATAACGATGGACTGGATCAGTATAGATTTGTTGGCTCCCCTTTGGAAATCTGTTCCCTTAGCATCTGCGGCACTTGCAGCACTTTCTACTCAACTTACACATACTTTACACACATATTCTACTTAAGTTACACATACATTACACACAGAAAAGTGCAGCCTATAATCCAGCCATCAGAAGCATCCTTCTGTATGTATGTATGTATGTATAACCATGACCAAACAGTGGCTTCCCTGGAGAATACTGACTCGGGGATCCCTTGCACTGCTTTCCCACTCACATTATGGTCCCAGATGTATTCCACAAAGAGGAGATGTGAAAAGTGAGACCCAAACCGTTTCCAGAAGGAGCGGTTAAAACGGTCCCTGCCGTATTCAGCACATTTCCCTTGTGATGAGATACAACCGCAAGCGGCAGTAAAACGACGGTAACGCAGAGGCTGCTTGACATGCCACGGTACCCAAAGGAATTAGGGCGAATCAAAGGCGGGAGAGAGTTCATGATAGGGTCGAGTAGCCAGGGCTTTATTTAAGATCTTATTTTACATCAACTGATCCATGTTATGGCCTCTTTGACATCGACACGATCAACGCATTAACGATTGTGTGCCAAGCAGATAGGATTGCTTGTTTAGGCACCGTGAACCGGCTGGGTACTCGAGGGTTAACATGTTGCAAGACACGCAGTTACGACCTCGTGCAGATCTGCGAAGCAATCGTGCGGATGGCTCTGCCGTAAACCACAGCCAGCCGGGATAAGTGGGGGGGAGGCCAGTGCCCCCACACTCACTGCAGAGGGTGCAGAGGGTGTCGGGGCGAGTAGTGCATTAATTAACACTCCGATGTGGAATATGCATGAGGGAAGCTGTGATTTTTAACGCTCTGCTAACCCATGAACTATTCCTGGGTAAATGACACTTTCATAGCATCTGTGTAGCTGTCACCGTGGAAACCCTTATTATTCACCCGTGCGAGGTTATCCAACTTGTACTGGACTGTAGGTCTTGGAGCGATGGGTGAGCATTTAGCTGAGTGGTATCTGTTCATTCTGAAGCGAGCAGCCCAGGAATAAGAAATAAAGCAAAATCTTTTTAAATCATTTTAGAAAACACGCCTTCCCTGTCAGCTTACTAACCAGAAGATTAAACAAGTTTATAAATATTAATTCAACAAGGACTGTTTGCTAAATAAACAGTCACCGCAAACCGCATCACAGCAAAAGCAGTTAATTTTGCAGTTCTTTGCCCAAAAAACAATAACATCAGACCTTGGCAACAGGGTATTACATTAGATGCTAGATATAATTACCAGCTATTCCAGAAGTCTGTCAGGCTACTACATTATTTATAGCAAAGTACGCTTAATATCCACACTCCCCAATGTAACAGCAAAATACTATGAAGACAGTGAAAGTGAAAAGTATTAAATTCATGAATGTCCGTACGGAAGAAGTATATTAATGTCATAAATCCCGATCAATTAACAATCTTCCTTATTGCCTCAAGAGTCGACCAATGGTCCGTCTGCCCCTTATTGTCACTCGATAACATTAACCCACATCAAGAAGTAGCAGTAATATATCAAAGTGTCCTCTTCTCCAGCTTACCGACTCATGGCCCGGAGTCTGAGGTTCCCAAAAGCTGGCGAGGACGAGTGGGAGCTGATGTCATGATGAGTGATGGTCTAAGATGCTCAGAGGAGCCATTTACCCATCATTTTGAATGACACACCGATCTTGTCACTTCTCCACCTTCCTATTCCTGTCCCATCTTACGGTCATAAATGACAGGCAGGTTTCCAGTAATCAATATTGCACCAGAGATCAACACATTTCATTTCAGTAGTTTCTTTTTTTGGTGCTCCGTTACTTACAAATGGAAAAAATAATTATGTGTTAATGCCTTTAATAGACAAGTAATCAAACATGAAGTGGGAAGAGGCTTGCAGAATTAGCTGACAGACAGAAAGCCATGTGTTGGCATAGGATTTCGAGTGGTGCAAATCTGAGGTAAATAAGTTAAAAAACGAGAGGGGAAAAAAGACAGATTTAGCTGAGCAACTGACTAGCATGTGAAGTTGACCGTTTACTTCTCTGGAGGCACAAGATAAAAAATCATAATACAATAATATACCTACAGGAGGAGCAACAGTGGACATATCCCTGCAAATGACATCACAAGAGGTGAACAACAAAAAGCAATTTAATTAAATTGCCATACGGGCTCACAGGCCAAAATCACACAAGGGAGAAATTCCGGCGTGAGATATGAAAAGTCCTGGGCCTCTTGTAACAGTAAAGACAGAAGATACCAAACAGAATCGAAAGCACAGATTAATCTAAGGAACAATGGTTTTTTATTTCACGTTCGTTTTTTTATTATTGTCCCATTCCTGAAACCCCTAGACTAAGAACCTGCTATGTCCATCAGTTCATAGCCAGATCCAATTCCATTGCCTGTGTTACCCTCACAATCAGTAAAGTTTTTTTTCCCCTTTCTCTAGCAACCAAAAGATTTAATTAACCTTAAAAAATGTGACTGGGCTTCTTGACAATGTGAACTGCGTGGTACACACACTCGTGGTGGGCTCTCGCTGTTAGAGAATCATGGTAAATGTGGTGGGAGGGCCATTAACTCCAGATTGGGAATGGCAGGAGCCCAATGCCCAGTCAGAGCTTCTGATGGGGGGGGGGGGCAGGGTGAGGCAAGGGAAATGTTCAGGAAGAATGTCGATGTTAAAGACAGCAGGGTACTCTGGCACTCTTATTATTAGTTCCTAACTGAACTCCTTTGGTTCTCGTTTTGGTGTCTCTGAGACCATTTTCTCCTCTTCTTGGTTCAATGAGTTCAATGGGAATGTACGTTAGTACGTTGGATTTCCACTCAGCCAAATATGCACTCAAACCACTGTTACCAGGCCTACTATCTGCCAGCTTTCTGTCAGTGTGCTTGCAAAAACAGCATAATCGAAAAACACTTCAGGCTATTAAAAAGAACCATCCAGCTCAAAAAGGTCATCCAGTTCCATTCTTAGAACCGCTCATAGACTTTCCCCCAATTAAACATCACACAGAAGGACGTTAATCAGTCCAAAAAAGTTCGGTGTAGCCATGTTGCTACAAGAGCATGTGGTTCAGACATCACAGAAGAAAGAGACTTCAAGCCCTGGGTGACATCCAAGCTTCAGCTCAAGTCATTTTAAATTTCCATGGAAGTGATCGTGTAGTCATGTCTAGACGCAGACAGGAAATCCACAGGATGAGTAATGACCTTATTAGGTACCTTTGTTAGAAGGACATTTGTGTTGATCACCACCATTGGTCGAGCGTTAGCAGCTGCGCTAAAGAACTGTCCATTCATTCCACGGAAGCTCCTACTGATTAGAGGAAGAGCCACAAAAACATGCATGAGAGTCTTCTTTAGTCAGAGATTATTAACTAGGCCAAGTCTGTTAGCCAACACTTGTAGGTCTATCCACAATGGCTGTTTTATTACACTTAATCAGAAGAAACACAGTACACAATCACACAGCCTCAAATATCAATCTGGAAACAAAGCCGTGAGCGGATAAACAAACAGACATGACTGGGGCAAAGGGGAAACATCTGTGGTGATATAAGATAACTACAGAGTCATGTAGATCTGGCCTACAAGCTGTATCCCAACATGGTCCAAGTCCAAAATAAACTCAAGCATCCCGGGGGCGCCCTGTAAGATACAGGGAACAACCTCAAACCTCAAAGTGCCGTCGTATGTAACCGGCCCTGAACTCTGAGCACAATGAAATTTACAGCAACACTATGCCATAATGATGTGATAATATGTTAACTGGAGGACGATAATGGCACTGGTTTGCTAGGACCTTCCTGTGGCTGGCCAGCCTGCTTCACAGGGTCAACCTCCTTCGTCTTTCACATTACAATCCCAATTAAAGCTCCGTGCTTTTAGTGCGTTGGATTAAGCGGGGCGCTGGACTTTTCTTCGACCCCATTTATCCCGTGCACCCTCAGGGCCTCGCTCTCCGTCTCTGGTCCAGAACCGGAGCCAGGGAACGAGCGCACTAATCGAAACAAAGCCGTCCGTCAGGCTCGGCAGGGCATCTGCGCACAGCCAAAAGCAAGGGCAACCGGAGGTTAGGCTGACCACACTAATGCATCATGCTCGAAATCGTGGAGAGAAAAAAAAAAGGCAAGGTTTCACTTCACGTTTCCATTACCGTAGTAACGGCAAATGCTAAAATCCTTCTGTGATGAAAACCCTGCAGTTGTTGAAATAAACAAAAACTTAGCATCTGAGTCATTCATTCATTTACTACATTTTCATGAAGGTGAGATGTTTGAAGATGCTGAGCATTGCTCTCGTCGCGGTGATAACTACCTTTGTACCAGTTTGGGATCTAGTGAATATTCTCATACACTTGCACTCAGGGGTGCCACTAGTGATTTTAGGCCCAATGAAAGCATATCATACTGGGTCCCCCACTAGACAAATCGAGTTACATTCCAAATTTTTTTGGGCCCCAGTCACTTAGGGGCCCCCGGAATCGTCCGAACCACCTGCCCCCCCACGCCGTTACGATGCCCCTGATCACACCAATTCTACAGCCAACAGGACGGTCAATTAAGCTGAAACACAGAATGAAGTGTTACACAGAGAACTGTGCTATACTGAGATGCATTTTACATTTTCCCTAATTTCAATCTGTTTACACTGCTTTAATCACTCAGCTCAGCAGCCAGTAATGGAAATCACAATTATGATTATTTGACAGCTTCACAACCTCTGGCGTATCTGAAGTGCACATTCATGTCACTCGATATTCTATCTGAATTTATTTCCGTGCACAAATGATCAAGCAGGCAACTTATCAATCAGTCCCGTTTTTTCTGGGTTTACCTACATTGGTTCACGGCAGACATAAGTCCTGGTCATAGATGCTGATTTGCAATGGTGCGTAATTATATTAAGAAATATTTTGAAATACACATGAAAGAGATTGGAGTAGGTTTCTATTAACAGATTATTTAGCAGCGACTTCAGCTGGGCCTCCTTGCTTGTTTCAGGTTTGTCCAGAAAGGACATCCTAACAGTGTAGGCTCAGGGCCGTCGCCAACAGCGGCTGTTAATTACCACTGACAGAACGTGCATTAAAAAGGAGCACGAGCGACGCTGGATCTCAGCAACGGGACATTGAAAGACTTTCACTCAGCTGCTCTCAATGGCAGATTGAGTGACTGAAGAGCTGTCCAGCTGTGCTCTTAGCCAGCTGTGAAGTGATGTAGGACACCCTGTGGTTTACCCTGGAGCAGGAATGCTCCTGCATAGACACAACTCAAGCATACCTGTCCGCTGTGGATCTGCAGTCACATTTACACAACCCAGTCAACCAGGATAAATCTATTTTTATGCCACTTTTTAACATACTGCATAATAGTTTCAATATACACTCTATCTGTTATCCTAAGATCATGTCCTTAATCACAAAGACAGCAATGCAATCTAGAAATAGGGAAAACCTGACTGAGAATGAATGTCATCTTCTGCTCCTCGTGACTGAATGACACCTAGACTCCAGACAACAGTCCAGCCCGCCCTGCAGTGTGACCGAATGACAAAAGGTAAGCCTCCTGTAGATATACTGTAATTGTTGACCCAGTCTGAATGTTCATGGATTTCATCTACGTGCTTGTCGGTAAAATGGGAGCATACTGGTTCGGTACCAGAACTCAGTGCATCACACCTAATAGAAAGGTATAATATGGTCAGGGACAAAGTCATGAATATACAGCCTCTCCCCAGGTTACGATGGGGTTACGTTCCGACAAACCTATCACAAAGCAAAAATATCGTAAGGCGAAAATGCATTTTAATACAGTGCACCTAAACTAGCAAACATCATAGCCTAGCCTAGCCTACCTTAAACATGCTTAGAACACTGACATTAGCCTACAGTTGGGCAAAATCATTAACACAAAGCCTGCTTTAGAAAAAAGTGCTGAATGTCTCATGTAATTTATTGAATAACGTACTGAATGTGAAAAACATTCACCCATTGTAAAGTCGAAATGTCATGACACGGACCATCGCAACCCGGGGAGCGTCTGTATACATATTAGAGAATAGGCAGTTGATTAGGACCCCTGAATTACCTGTGATGTGGAGGAAGTGAAATGATTATCAGTTATCTTGGTAGGGATGAAATGAAGCTTTGCAGAGGGCACCTGAAAAGGTGGAGACGGCCCTGGTCGTGGTGAAAAATGAAGACGCAATACAGAGTTACAGAGGCCACAGACTCACAAGCCCTGTGTGACAAAAAGGGGAAAAAAAAAGGTCACGGCTAACAGAGAATGAACAAAAAATGGAGACGAAATGCAAGTTAATTCTAGTGAGAAGACACACCCTGTTAAATTGGAATATTTCACTTTCTTTAATCGAAGAAAGTGAGAAAACAAACGGGCTTGAGACATTCTTCAGCATCATAGCTGTGGGCCTGATTTACAGCAGATCGACTCTAATGGGGCAAATCAAAGCATTACGTTGGAGCTGGTGAAGGGTGGAGAGAGGAATGAAAATCAGTCCAGGAACCGGGCAACGTGAGCAGCCCCATGATGTCCAAAGAGAGCCCTCCAGGGAAATGTGCTCTGAGCACAGGCAAAGTAAACTGCAACATGCTGGTCATCAGCGACCACATTAGCCGTGCACTAAGCCAGGGGTAGTGACACCATGGACGATAACTTTCACTGGTAGCCGAATATATGCAATGAATATGGGTAAGAACTGTCTTCACCAATGGACTAAAACTATATTTGTAGCATTTTTAGAAGAAAATAATTTGTGTCAAAGAAGGTGATTTTCACAAACTCAAAGATTTCCTAACAAGCAGGCAGACCTTTTCATCCTTGAATGGTGGTTGTGCTTGATGCATTGCTGTGCTTTGAGCTTATCACTAACAAATAAATAGGCAGATAAAACCTAAACAGCACAGCACATATCCGAGACTTCCGCAATGACATGTGAGCCCATACGGGCACAGGAGACACGCTCAGGTTATCAATCTTCATGTTTCCTTGACAACACTTTCAGGTGGTAAATATTCTGCCAAATCACCCTATCCACCCAATAAGAGGACATATAATTACTAAGAATCAAACAGACCCCTTGACCTCAGTAATTTAAAAGAATGTGAGGGCAGTTAATTTGACACTCACATACCCGAAGGTGCCCTACATTGCCCTGATTGGCCGTGGTCTCGGCCTAAACAACACTTCATTGTCCTTCAGAGTGCTGATTGGATGGCCTGTTAAAGCTAGCACTTATTAGAACACACAGCCACTCATTGTTGGGGGGGAGCAGTTTCGGCCTTCACTTCTTTGTTCCAAATGAGATTTAGGAATTCAATTCCCCACGATAATAAGCATACGCAAAACACAATTACCCTCCCCCATCACTTAGTTGGCATTCGGCTCACTTACTCAAACCATTTTCAGTCATAATATGGACCCATGGAGGGGGGAAAAAGAAAAAAAACACTGCAGATTAATGGGGAGAGAGAGAGAGAGAGGGAGAGGTAAAGTCAAATGGTCACCTGTTGGCATTACTCAAATCGGCAGCCTTTTTTTGGGGGGGTTTGGGTTTCTTTACTTGACTGCAATTGCAGACTCAGATTGTAAAGAAACAGCTAGAAATAGACAAAGTGATACTACTGATATCAATCTGAAGGCGGAGACAGAGAAGATAAGTGACATGCCAGTCGTAATCAGCCCAAATCCCCATCTGTGAGCCCCAGGGGTACGTCAGGCGATGGGGGCCCGCCGCCAGTATCGGAGCGCCTCCCAAGCCTCCAGGTCCCCGGCAACACCACGCGTCAGCACGTTGTCCTTGTGCGTGTGACCTCCAGAGTCTCGGCTTCTCGCTTGGAGATTGCCAGGGAAAATCAGAGCGGAGAACCTCCCGTCACACGCCCCCTCCCTGCCACATCGACGGCCTTCTGGTGTGACGTTAGGTACATCTGTCGGGGGCCATTATTACTTCTTCATTTGATGGGTAATAAAAGTGAGCACATCAGCAGAAACCATATAAATATCAGGAATATTATCCACTCAGAGCTGGGGGACTGTTGGGGAACTATAATGAAATAAATTATAATGAACCCATTCACTAGCACAGCCCGCCTAATCCAAAAGACGATGATTACATGATAACTAACATAGTGCACCTTTAGTGTGATCATACTGTATCATGTCAGCTAGTGTTTTTGAGCTCTGGCGTTGTATTAATTCCCAGCCATACCCAGGTGACAAAAAAAATCCAGAATTGTATAAATAACTTCCATCTTCCAAAACTGCTCAAAGAGTTTAAGTTGGATGTGCTTCCCTTCGGAATCGTGGGAAAACGTCACCAGGCAGCTTGGCGTTCTCCTGGTCGAGGGTGCGAAGTGACATGGTAGATTCTGAGCTTCATCTTCTCACGCGAGGGGGTGGTGGGGGGGTGCTCTATGACATCCAGCATAAGTGACAAGGGCAAAGAGTCCTCGCCCGTGCCTGCAGCAACCAGACTCCGGGCTGATCGGCGGACTGGAGAGGAACCAGGAAGGAGCCAGATGATAACGAGATCGTTTCATCTCCGCTACACGGTGCTAAATGGGGAAAACAGGATGGTCCAACTGGCAAACGAGCGGACATGAAAAATAAACACATGGCCAAAATCATAAGCCGTTATCCCCACTGTACATCACCACTCTCAGCAGACTTTCCTGTCACACCATTAAACTCTTGAAATTCTTAAGTTTCGAGCATCAAAACACATCAGATCGAATATAGCCATTATTATACAGGATGGTGTATTACCCCCTGAGGCAGAACAATGACAGCAAAACCAGGTTCTGGAGAAGTGCGACTGACTTCACCTCCTTTGGGTGACTCAGCATTACAGCTCATTTTTGCACACTCAGACAAGCCGGTGTGTTTCTGCTGCTTACGGCCAGAGACGGTAGGTTCATTCCTATCAGAGACAGGTTTAGAGAGAGGGTAGGTTCAGGAGGAGGACTCCAGCTGGCAAACCACAGAATCATCATCACGGTACACGGGAGATGGGCACAGCTGTGTTGAACCGTCTTCATCTCTCTTGGTCTATTTTGAGGAATCTCAGGAAGGCCACCGCTGGAATGCATCTAAGAAACGGGCACTTCCAAATCAAGGGGAAAACAGCTGCAGTTCTGCCTCCTGGACTAAACGGGAATGGGCTCATTCAAGAAAGAATGCGGCATTCTGACCAGTAAGGCCTTGCTTGTTAGGAACCAAGCCAGTGCTCCTTTTAAAGAGTATCTGGAGAATAGCATTTCTGCAGAGAGGATTCAGCAAAACAACTATATATATATATAATATTTATTTTTAACACACAAACAAGCTCCGCTAGGAATAAAGGGTCAGCATCTCGTAGCTTTGCAAGTCTGAGGTTGGTACACGAAGACCAGTTTCATTTAGAATAAATTTACCCTTTTCTGAAACAAAGTAGAGAAAGGATGCAGAGAACCAAGTCCAAAAATCGCAGTATATAAGGTATCAAATCAATGTTGAACAGTTTACAAATGGACAAGGCACCGGTTCTTCATAAGAAAGCATCAGTCATCCCATCACACTCGACATCAGAGCTTACCCTTCCTGGAGTCACGCGCATCACCAAGTCCAGGCGAGACAAACGGGTGAAGCTGACACTGCCAAGGGGAAGATAAAGAGGCGCCATTCGGCTCAGCTAAGCACTTAGCACATGGCAACACTCAAAGACTTCTGTCAACTAATCACTCAGAGGGCCTCCGGCTTCCTGCGAGGGATGTTTGGTCAGGAAAACTGCTCGGAAACGTCGCAATGAGGTCATAGTATTTTCTGCATTTTATACCTTAATGCAGAAACACCAGACTCGATGCCAGTTTCAAGCCATACTCCTCTGATGCCAATCGGTGTTCTTAATATCAGTGACACCATGCTAATACAGACATGAAGAAAGGGAATCTCATCAGAGTCTTTGGCGTCCTAGACCTTTGTATGCCCGCCACAGGCTGTCAGATTCATTTTATCGCACTGTCAGGCTGAGAATCGCCTAGTACGACCTCAGAAGAAACCCAAGGGAGTGGAGAGGAGCCGAAAGAGACCCCCCCGATGAGTGGAATACCCGCATTGCTCCCAACCAGACACCACCCCCTGCCAGCTGAAGGAGAAGCCCTTTCCCAGAGGAACAAGTCTGTCCATCAACAGTCCGCTTTGTTCCAGTCTCACTTACTCTCTAAAAGGGTGGATTTCACTCTCCTCCCCCATCACACGCAGCTGACTCGATTTCCAAATGCCTTCGGTTGCCTCTAGTCGCTACGAATGTCGGGATTAGGGGCGCCAGGGAAGTTACAGCATGGATATCTGATCGGGAATCAGAGTTATGAAGCTGTGCTCCGTGCCATGGCTGCCACAAAGTCCATTTGAAATTACAAGAACCTAGGGCTATGCTTTGAGTCCATTTCACTATGCATGCCAGTTTTCCACTCTTATTTCAGTTATTAGGTTTTTGTGGTTTTATTGATGGAGGACAAAAGGCATAATCAGTTTAGATTTATAGCGTCTCAGTAACAGACAGCAGTTCTTAAATATTAACTGCCTCAAGGAATACCACAGCTCTGAACTGGATAAGGGGAATGGATAATGCATAGATGGATGGACAAATGAATGGATGAAGGGGTGAATGCTTCAGTGACGCAGAATGACACACGACGTATCTCTTACAAGCTACGCTCAGATAATATATTTGATACTGCGGGCATTCTGCACATTCCAAGAGGCCAACGCTGTGGTCTCGATTCCACGAAATCCCCAAAGAAGATGAAAATGCAAGGAAATACTGGTAGTGCTCAGTCAGATCACAGGGCCCCTGAGATTGCACTCCTTAAAAGCCAGTAAAAGTCAGTCAGTAAAATGTGCCATTTCTTTGCCATGCTGTGCTCGTATTATGAAATGTTTAGGGAACTCCTGACATTCCCAGGACCAGCAGAAAATGAGCACAGCCATGTTTTCATGAGGGGAAATGCTGCAATTTAAATGACTTCTTCTGTACTTGTTTCTTACGAGCACTGAGCTCTTTGACTGCATTTCCTGTGGGTGTCTGGGCCTCTATAACCTCGTCGTATCGCAGCAGCCTGTGACAACGCAGTGAAACAAAGGGCCTCGAGCGAGGTTCCGAGCGAGGTTCCGCATTTTGGCCTGAGTGTTTAGACTCAGCTGTAAATACAGCCTCTCTCACCACAAACCTGCCAGAAAAAGGCAGGCAGCCCGGAACCTCCCCTTCAGGTATCGGGCTGGGTAAACAATCCTCCTAAATGACAGGAAGTATTAAAGGCATATTTCCTCCACCCACTTCTGGTCTCAGAATGCTGGCAGAGCGGACACGGGGCAATGCGGCGGACTTTCTCACAGGGCCTGACGAAAATAGGAAGGACCGCCATCGGGTCTTTAGCGTGTAAACAGGAATACGCGCCCTGCACAAACAGATGTTGCGAGAATCAGAAAGACCAAAAAATAAGCCAAAACACATACACACACACACACACACACACACACACACACAACATGTACACTGAGGTTTCCTGGCGCAGCACAGCGTGACAAAGAGGCAGCGATGGGATCCACCGTCCGTCTGACCGTGCCACATGTCTCAAGTGCTACGTCACACAGCTACTTCCCAAAAAGCTAAACCGGTGGGAGATTCTGCTGAAACGTGGAATCGGGCACGGTTACGAGCAGCCACAGCTTTCATATTCAAGAAAGCAGAGTGAGTGTGGCAGCTGGTGGAGAAAAAAAATACATATATATACCCTAATATGCGGACTGGAAGCAATCAATTACGGAAGTGAGGAAACCACAGGAGTGTCTTGGTTTTAAAGCGCGAATGGAAGCGGGGCCATGACAGGGTCGACGGTGGATTCAGTGCTTAGAAATCCGCTCATGTGGAAACTAAACTATCAGCTATCATCTTAAATCCGCATTCAGAACTAGACCAATGAATCGTTTAAATTTGAAAACTATATTTTAACTGGTATGGCACAGTGGTGCAGTGGACTGGTGCTTCACATCCCTGGGACCAGCGTTTGAGTCTCCTCCATGGCTCCATGCGTGTGGAGTTTGCATGATCTATCCATGCCTTTGTGAGGTTTCCTCTGGGTACTGCGGTTTCCCCTCCCCCACAGTCCAAAAACATGCTAAGGGGAATTGGAGTTGTCAAACTGTCCGTAGGTGTGGATGCTGTGTGTGCCCTGTGATGGGTTGGCGCCCCATGCTGGGTTATTCCCTGCCATGCGAAATCATGCAGAATGTCAGGAGAAGGATCACCTGCCCGGTTGTAAATTAAGAGTAATTAAGCACAAATTCACAAAATGAAACGGGGTGAAAGTGGACTAGCCTCCAGTCCGGTGAGTCAGAATCAGTGAATATGGTGGAAACCCTGTAAATTCAGCGTCTCTGAGCTGACACAACAGCACTGAGGTGGTCCTCGGCGGACTGCAAAGTCCACAAAAATAAACACACGCTGACAGGCCAGCGGAGATGATGAATAGGTGTCTGCAGGCAGGTAACCAATGGACAACACCAGCGCCCACCCCCCCCTCCCCCGCCGAGCTCTAAAAGGACCCAGGGAGGAGGAGCCACGAGGTCTGATGCAGTGACCCACCAATGGGAGCCCTGCAAGGGGAAACTCATGACATCACCAGTCAGAAAGCCAAAGCAAACACTCACAGAGGGGTGATGATGCCGATTTACTACAAGCCATTGTCAAAAACCAGTTGTTACAGGGAAATCCTCCAAATAATTCACTTCCAACTGCCACCTGTTATATCCTGACTGGCATCCGATATGCCCACAACGCATTGTCGATTTACCTGCCTTTGCCCACCCACAAACAATGAGAGCATCTGAGGTTGGCATATAGCATGCGTGTTTTCATTTTGAAAGGACTGGCCACTTCACCGTTGTCAGCCTGACACCAGACCACCCAGAGCGTGCTCTCAAAGGATCGCAAGATATGGGCGGCAGCCGGAAAATCAGGCGCTCATGGTCGGTGCCTGCAATCTGATGGGACCAGTGAGGTGAAGCTTTTCTGCTGGCTTCCAAAGCATATTGTGATGTGATTGGCTTATTGGGATCTGGCGTGGCTCGCCACAGAGACATTACAGGGTCCGGTTACTTTCCGAGCATGACCACAGCTTGGGAGACACCATCATCGATCGCTGCCCACCGATACCTCTGAGCTAAGCCCCCAGTACAGTAAAAGTCAGAACGAATGATAACAATTGATCGATGGAAAAAAACTGCAGCCACCTAGGGAAATGACGGTTGCTGTGGAAACGCAAAAGCACACCTGCACACCCCCCTCCCCCCTCCAAGCCAATCGCATCAGCACCACCAGCTGTCTCGCCATCTTCTGGAATGTCATTGTAAGGTCACATGTGGTCTCACCACTGCGCCCATCTCATCATCAGTTTACGTAGAACGCATCGGCGATGGTATTTGTGACTTAGTTTGAGGATGTACGAGATGCAGCTCAGGCAGACGACCAGAAACAAGCACTGGGGGCATCGATTCACCCGGCTTCAGATAACCTCACTATTTCCCCTCTCTGTCTAGCCAGAATGACGTTTCCGGAAAGGTAGGGGAACGGGAGCCAGCCATCCTCATTTACCCCCATTTTCTCCAAACCACTTGCACTGAAACAGACTACCGAGCTGGCTTAAATAAATAATAAAAAAAACATTGTTAGATTATTTTTTTTGCATGAACAGGAATTTTATTTTTGAGTCATTACTACAGAATTCCACGTAATACCTTCCCTGACATTCCTTGTACTGAAACTGTCTATTGTTGTCTGTTATTTATTGTTATTGTCTATTAATGTCTAGATGTCCTTTAACTGCCTAAATATGTGAATTCAGCTACTGAAAACCTGCAGTTTGCTTCTATATGCATGTGTGTGTGTGTGTATGTATGTATATGTGTGTGTGTGTGTGTGTGTGTATGTATGTATATGTGTGTGTGTATATATGTGTGTGTGTGTGTGTGTATGTATGTATATGTGTGTGTGTGTGTGTGTGTGTATGTATGTATATGTGTGTGTGTGTGT
>JAAGVU020000061.1:26037425-26057139 GCA_011763525.2 Mormyrus iriodes | reverse complement strand
TATATGTGTGTGTGTGTGTGTGTGTGTGTGTGTGTGTGTATGTATGTATATGTGTGTGTGTGTGTGTGTGTGTGTATATATGTGTGTGTGTGTGTGTGTGTGTGTGTGTGTATGGACGTATGCATTTACATATGAATGTACGTATGTATGTAGGGTGAATATACTAAATCCCAACTTGATACCATTCTAAATACATCAATGCCCCTTGAACACTACATAGAAGAGAAGATAAAGTATTATTAAACTCATATATTAACTGCAAATTTAACTGTTACATTTTGTCAGGTGTTCCATTTTAGCCATACTCACCCTGTGTATGTATGCAAGGATGTATGTATACATCTGTCTATCTATCTATCTGTGTATTGGGGGCCGGTTGGTGACCACTGATCTAAACAGTGTTCTTTGGTCTTTTTACGTTTATTTCAGCTGACAAATAAACTGCACAATTAAACAAAGAAGCCATCTTTGCCTCTAATTTCTCATTGCTTCCCAATCTTTACTCCTCCGTGGATAAGATGCAGGACAAAGAGACAAGGCCATTTTGTAGGCCACTCTGTAGCACACATCACTGGGCCTCCATTCCAGAGCACTGCTGCAGCATCCAGACGGATGGTATTCTGGAACCTCGACGTAAGTGGAGACACGCGGACTTCTGTCCCTTTCGGTTTATACGATGTTCTTTTATGTAACCGTCAGCAATGAGTGCTGTTGACCCGGAAACCTTTATTATTAGAGCCAGTAGAAAATAAAAACCCGGCCAATTTATATCGGTTGGCTAACTTGGGCTTCATTGGCGCCGAGTCCAACACAAACATTTGACAATCAAAACAATGATTAATACTGAGAATGTTTTTTCCAGTAGCTAAAAAGGTATGAAACGCAAGCAGGACATTGTCACACTAGATAAGAAATAAAATCATTCTAAAACCAAAGCACGACCACCCTTCGCAAACAACAAATATATCGCACTTAATGCAAGCTGCACTATAGAATGGCAAATACGGTAATCTATGCAAGATAAAGGCTCGTGGGAGTTTTACTTACACAAAAATGTTCTGAAGGCAGAATAAAAATGATTGGTTCAGAGAAACAACCAATGAGATTGTAGAGGAGGTGGGTCCAAGCAACTACAGGAGGTAGGACAAAGACATTTGATTGGTTGGTCCCATCCCCTCTATTTTTTTGGACCCACCTCCTCAACAATCTGATTGGTTATCTCTCTGAAGCAATCTTTTTTCCTTCTATCCTCAGAACATTTTTGTGTAAGTAAAATTCCCATGAGCAAGATAAAGGCACCTGCTATGTTTAATCAACAACAATAAGTAAAGAGAGAAGGAAATTTTCCCAGCTCTCAACTTTCCTACAAATACATCCCATTGGCAGAGACAGCGGTCACCTGTCGTCTATCAGTCAGCAGGACCCTGAAATGATATTCACAATAACTGTGCCTATAAACGAAATATGAGCCAGAGGCCGTGGAAACCGTGAAAAGCCATTTATTCATAATCCGGAGACTGTGGGAGAGTCCAGGTCCAACTGATACTTGCTTTGGATTTGAAAATATTGAGAGTGTATATTGCATACAATCTCCCAGCGCATGTCAGAACAAACACGTACACTTCTCATTTTAATGTCCAGCTCCTGGTGCCTGGGATGTTTAGAACTGCACTGAAAAGCATGAGAAATGCACATATCGGACACACAGCTGATCACAGTCTTCCAGCCTGTGGTATTAAGGTGAAGGTGGCGGATGCCAACAGACAACAAGCAGATAGGGGGGCTGGGTCAGTTCTTGGAGGGACTGGACGCTATCAACGCTATTTGCTGTAGCAAAGAGGAGGATGCTGTCCAGACTTCGGGCAATCACCTGCTTCACAGTGTTGTGGTTGGTAAGAAGAGCACATTTGGGTGTAGATTCCTCAACATAAAACGTTCCACTGAGCGCCTCAGGAAATCATTCCTTCTGACAACCATCAGACTGTACAACTGTTAAATCATTCAGGGCACATGTGCAATATTACCTATTTTTTACCAATATCTATTTATTTATCATTTTCATGCAATATTTTACCTGCAAAATTTATACATTTTTATATTTATCAGTAGAGTATGCCCCGCATTTTCATAATCCCCCACTTCTTTATTACCATCTCTATATGATATACTTACTTTGAATTTTTATTTTGTCCTTTTGTGTGGTTGTGTACTGTGCTGTCTGTAATTATAAGCAATTTCCTCTGGGACAATAAAAGTATTCTGATTCTAATAAAGAGGGCAAGTACTGCTGTTCAGAGGGGGCATATACTGTATAAGTGTTAGAGTCACAGTGAGCAGCGGGGATGTACTTTGGTAAGAGACAACAAGCTCTGCAAATGGTGGCATATTAAAGGTTCCGTAAGCAAAGACCATCAAGACAGACATCAGCTGCAACCCTCTCTTCTCTGTCTCCATGCTGTCGTTAAAGGTTCTATGTCAGAAAACATCTCCAGCTCTGCACGACGACACCCCCACATTTCCCTGGCTGAGCCCCCCCTACTAGGCGCAAGTATCTGACAGCCTTCCTCGGAGGCCACGTATGGCCTAGGATTCATTTCCAGGCATCTTGGTGCCAGAATTTTACCCTGGGGGAGACTGGGATCCATATTAGTCTAAATAATGGAAGTCAAAGACGCTGGGCTGGCTGAAGAGCCGCCGGCGATTTGTGGAAGATAAAATATATATGTTTGCTTAGGATAATCCATCTTTCATGTGTGTTTGCGGAACAAATACATCAACTCTCTCGCTGAATTGCACTGTTGCCTTGACGATCCATATGGATGGACAGACTGGTTGAAGGCACCATGTATGAAGCTTTGGAAGCTGGCTTCTTCAACGGTCACGCAGAAGGACCGTAACCAAGAGTTCCAGCCTACCGGACCATACCCTTAGCAGCAAAAAGGCTGCCACAAATGCCTGTACTGATCATGTGTGAAATACAACCAGACATCCTGCCAAGTGGACCCTGTGAAGCATATTGGAAGACGAGTCCCTCTACAGTCAGTGCTGAGGTCAGGAGTCCTTCAAGCACCAATCACCAGTGAATCTTACTTGCTTAAAGCATCTTCCATCATCACTTTACAGGGCAACAAGGGAAAATAAAGCCTGCAATGATTCCAAGAGCTACCACGTGCCTATATTACTTTATACACATGTATCCTATATACACGCTAAAACATCTGGGTCTAAAGATCACACGCATTATACATAATACAGACATTTCAAAAAACACAGGCTGAGGATAATTCAGGAAACTGAAACAAGGTTTTCATATTTCCAAACATCGCTGCCTCCTCCAGACATGCCACTCCCCACTTCTAGCCATAACACGTCTGCTGCCATCTGCCATCCATATTACTATTATCAGTAAATATTTATTTCTATAATATTACAATATTCTGTTTGCAGGATATATTGTCTATATAATGTGTACTTTTGACATTTTGTTTGCACTACATTTATTGGTTTGAATTATGTGTACTGTGTTTGGCACACAGGGCCGTCGTTAGGCTTATTTTTTAGCCCCCCCCCCCCCAAATAAATGTGTGTTTATTGGCTTAAGTCATGAATAGTTTGCCATCAGCCCCCCTATCCATTCATCTCTAGCTATGCCCCTGTTGGCAGCATATGTACGTTTGTCTGTGCACTATGCTCTTAATGCTATATGCACCAAAAAATTCCCCTAGGATAAATAAAATCAATCTCAATCTTGATCTTAATATCAACAATAATTTTTCATCGCATGCACATTATGCACAAAATTCTTACTGAGAGTAGTATATGGTAAATCTAAATGGGGCAATGGTGTGGAATTGAAGTATTTATGGCTGATTACACACAGTTATATTTGAAGCAAAGTGACAGGGAGACAGTGGGAGTCCGAGTGAGCGTATTATATATGTAAAAAACATCTGGAAATGAATCACGGTCCTCGGTGCTGCTCTGCACCTTCTACCTTGCACCGACGACGTGATGCACATGTGATATGGGCCCCTGATATCACTTCCCCCATCCCCCATGACTTTTTGACAGTTAACAGGAGCACTGCGGCCTGTACAATAGGGGTGTCACATTTAACAATGTCACTATCCATCATCGACGAGCCAGTAGCCCGTAAA
Source organism: Mormyrus iriodes (assembly GCA_011763525.2). Taxonomy (NCBI): domain Eukaryota; kingdom Metazoa; phylum Chordata; class Actinopteri; order Osteoglossiformes; family Mormyridae; genus Mormyrus; species Mormyrus iriodes. The sequence goes on along the minus strand of JAAGVU020000061.1, from coordinate 26,052,982 downwards.
TCAGAAACAGCCTGGCACTGAATGACCTGAGGTAGGGGGTGGGGAGGTGATGCTGATTACCACAGATTCCTCATCATCCAACCTATTGGAAAAACATTACCCACCTGACTGCAGAGTCTTAACATCTCAGACAGGGTTGTTGGAGGGGTCCCCCCCCCCCAGTTTCACCAATTTGTTCTGTGTAATTTGTTGCCTAGTCATCCTCCCTGTCTTGACCTTCAGTAACGGTTGACAGGCAGGGCGACTCTAAAGTCATCGCCAAGTGGAGATCCAGCTAAATGCTATCTGACATTTATTTCTGCAGCACAGGGCTTTTGTGACCATGTCAGTGTTTTTCCAAAATGTAAGGCTAAAGAAAGGGGGCAGTGTGTGGCTCAGCAGGCTGGGCCTCTGTGCCTGTGCATGGAAGGTCACCAGTTCAAGTCACATTGCTGCTGGGTCCTCGAGCAAGGCCCCCCTAAAAAGGCTGCAGGGGTGCTACATAAATGGCCTGACCTTGTGCTCAGATGCCAAGCTTTGCTCTCAGTGTGTGTGTCTCAAAGGAGAGGGCACTGGCAGATTTAGGTATGGGCAAAATGGGCAACCGCCCAGGGCGGCACGGGGTGCCCACAATAACAAAAAAAATTTAAATGGTGACACTTGGTGTTCTACCGCTCACGTCACGTGACGTGCACATCACGTCAATGATATCACGTCACTGTGTGGGTGAATTAACCTTGTCGGACTGGGCACCCAGATTGCAATTTGTGAGATGGGGAGGGGGTGGGCTGACCTCAGGTTGCCCCACTTGAAACCTGAGGTCTGGGGGGGGTGGGGGCATCTTTCAAATAGCACACCTCAGACTTTGTACAGTACTAATACAATTAGTAAAATCAGTCACACTATGAAATGCTACCAAATAAACCACATTTCATTCACTGCACTGTGAATATATAGTTTCACAGATATATTGTTCAATTTTCTAATAATTCTGGCTCATGAAAAATTGTTAAGAATAATACAAAATGAGTCTGCACGCCACCAAGGTGAATTGGTTTAGTTTTGACTCTTGGTTGGCAGTGCTGGGGGATGGGTAAAGTACTGATGCTCGCATGCCATAAGAACAGGTGTATGCCATCAGGTGCCCAGTTTAGAAAAAAGGAAAGATGGGGAGAAACACAAATAGATAAAGGTATGCAGCTATTTCCTCTCTTTATGAGAAAATAATTATGCATGTAGTGAAATTGTTTAATACACACCAGTACATTTGTTAGCCAGTAGGGTAATAGTGCAATAATTCAATTCTTGTTTTTATTTTGTTTTTATTTATATACTACAATTTTTTTCTATTTATCTAGGTTACTTTTTGTATTTATATGGTTATATTTATAAATTATATCATAATCAATTTGTATTGTTCCAAATGTTTAAATATAAATGACAGTTAGTGCCAAATGGTGCTTTTTTTTATTGGTAGGGTAGCAGGAGGTGGGACATGGACATGCCATTTATGTTGGGGGGGGGGGGGGCTGAGGTGAGTATTCGTCCAGGGCATCAGACAAGCTTGAAATGCCACTGGGAGAGTGGATTTACAAAAAGAGCGATTCCAATACACTTGTGCAAATGGCAAATTAAGCATCACTTCAAGAAGAATCAGACATGCCTGAATGGAGGTCTAAGTGAGAGACGTTCACACAACAAGCTTTCTTTAACCGGAACATTCCATCCTGCATTTTTATCTGTTTCATGCCTGTATTGGACCATGCTGATCTTTCCCATACAGGTATCTTGTCAGTGTCTGTTTCAGCATTGATTTGTGCTGTGAAAAGTTGTATGTCTCATGACCGTCTTGTGTAGAAAAGTCAGGTGACCAGGGTTCACCATACTGATCACATTCAGTTTATAAATTGGGCTTGTTCTGCCCCCAAGAAGTTCAACACCAAAAAACCTGCTCTGTCCCATTGTTCTCACTCACTGCACCCACCCACCCCAACTTCTCCAACCAAAGCTATGCTCACAAACTCATGGACGCCCCCTAGTGTCTGGGCCCCTGAAGTTCTACCCCTTTCTACCCCTTGGTCAATCAGACATTTTTTGAGCTGTACACTATATATTTGTTTTCTGATGCAACCAAGGTGTACCGAATTTGAACATATTTTAGCCACAGGCCCCGTTTCATCCAAATCAGTAGCTCTGGACGCCTGTGTAATTGAATTTGCACAGGTCCTCACCGCCAGCTGTCCCAGAAGGCCGGGCTATAGACAGGCGATGCAATTTCAATTTCAAACATATGGATGTCTGAAAGCCCATAAGCCAGAATAAGTAAAAGTCAGACCGAGGCATATTCCAAGAAGGGGTAACAGGGGAGATATGAGGGAGGATGATTGGGATTTTAGATCAGGACCCAACAGTAACTAAATGCATTGCAAACTGGTACCTAGTGGGACCCAGAGGGAAAAAAGTATCTCCAAGGACAAAGCTTGTTATTGTTCAGATTGTTGTATTATCTGTGACTGTTATATAAGCTTGATAATGAAGAAGTGCAAGAGGAAGAGTAGAGATGCCTTTGAATTTTGGTGCTATTGACACCATACGGGAAACAAGATAGAAATTAAAATCAAACACAAACTTTAACTAATTTTGGGCATCTTATGAGAATACCCAGGGCACTGGATAAGTGATGGTAAAAGAGGACCACCAGCAAGGTAGGTGGATTCAATCATCACAACTTATAACATACCACTGGAAAGTCTGAAGACCCAGGGAGAACAGAGAACATTCTGGAGGGATGTTTGTTTGGTTGCCAGGAACTGACACCAACTGGACCTAATAATGAAAATCCAATAATGAGTCTAGTGTGGGTAGTCATGGTTAAAATGAATCTAAAACAAAACATTTCTCTTTACAAGTCCCAGTGAATTAAATTACTTACTACAGGAGTTCCTGCATCTCATGCTATTTGTCAGCATGACCAACATCTTACATATTGACCAGATTTTGGGAGAAGAGACCAAAATTACAGAAGAGACAATACGCTTCCTCAGGCTCAGAACTTAATAAATAAATAACAGATTCATGACTGGCTGCCAATACCCAGAATCCATTGAGGCTAGACAAAGTGACCATGCTACCAAGAGTGCGGACTATTCATTTCAAGGAGCTACAATACCATAAATGTCTCTTACTCGACGGTTTGGATTAAATGACTGTTGTAAAGCACACCTCGGGCCAGAAACCGATCAGCCAGAGCTGAGTATTTCCATTATATTATGATGAGAAAGCATAAACATTTCACATCAGCAAAACTGTGTCTGAGTTTCACACAACTAAATTTAAAATTCAGTATTCAAATAATGATAAGCCGTGGGTTACATTTGCTTTTACAAGTAGACTAGCGGTTAAATATTTCAGCGAGCATCAGTATTTCAAGACTCAAGTCTTTTTGAATATACCTTTAAATATTTCTATATCTTTTTCTTCTTGTGTCCATCGACTAATTTATAATAAAAGCGAAAGGGTGAGAGTTCATGGGAGCCATCTTCAAAGACATCATTATTCATGGAAATATTTTTAAAATGACTCAAAAACTAAGTTTTGAGTCTATCAAACATTACTGTCCCATTACTATATAGTCTCATACTTTAGTGTATATTACTGATATAGTTTAGAATTTAACTCTCCTTGAGATCATCAGTATACAACCAATATTCGCAGCACAAATCCATTCTGTAGCTGCACATCGCAAAAACACTAACACGAGTTTCCTAACCAAGCCTATGATGAAACTTCCAGAACTTTAATGACCTCAATGAACCTTAGACTTTAGGTTTCCAGAGGCATCCCAATCCTGATTTGATAAAGTTCCAGAACTCTAAACACCCTAGTACACTCCATTTGAATGACAGCATTATCAGCAACTGTACAGACGGCCCCACAGTCATATCGCAAATTCAATGTATCAGCAACCTCCTGTTAAATGATTGGAAGAAAACCAAATTGACTAATAAAAATAGCTGACGGTTCCCTCAAGTGAAACAAATTTCCTTTTTGTCATACATCGTCCGTGCCTTTACGCATAGTCCTGGAAGATCAGAGAAAACTAGGCGGCTACAAATACTTATTAAATCGAACAGACTGCAATCGTGAGCTTTGCCCGCTTTGGGAAATAAAAACCAGGTCTGAATAATTATTTTAATATTTAATTTAATTTCATATTAATTTAATTTAATAATTTAACATTTTAAACGGCACACTCTGCAATGTCAGCAGTGACTCAAAGTTACCACAGGTGGCACAGAAGAAAAAACACAATTAACGCTCATCATCTTTAATCGGCCATTTGCAAGGACATAAACATAGACGAGCTCATTGCTGGCCCTTGATCATGTCCATTGTGTATATTCTCTTGTGTGGAACTGGTTCACTCCCCCCTTTCCGGAGAAGTTTCATTCCAGACCAACCAAAATATTACAACCACACATAAGACTCTGGAAGCTTCTAGAACATTCATGAGCAATACTATAACCAATACTAGGGACATATATATATATATATATATACATATACACACACATATATGCATACATATATATATTCTCTATATCTACCTGTCTATCTATCTATATTTTGTTTTATTTTCTTTTAAGAAAATCATTTTAAAGAACTGCTGTGTTCACCAGAATAAATTTGTATTCGTTGCAACAAGCCTCTTCGTTAATCAGAATTCTATGGGCTGCCCCGTTGTTTGCCTCCTCACATTCTGCATCCCAGCTTGTGATTACTAAGCAGTGATAAATCGCCTGCCATATGGGAAGATACGTTATTTGTCTGTCAATAACTGCCTTCCAAGATAACAAAGTCTGCCTCTAACAGCAAAAGTGTCTTATGTAGATGCTGGAATCAAAGCAGAAAGCACCAAATTTAAGGGAACAAACAACTGTCTGCCACAATAACGTATGACCTTCCCCCCCCCCCAGCAAAATTGATTCTGGCTTTTACAAACACCCTACTAGGGCCATTCTAGCTCAAACAGAGACAGGGTGAGTTCAGAGCCCCATAGCCAAAAAAACGCACAATTTGCTGAGGACAGTGTGTCATTAGAGGAGTGCGGATTCAGGAGGGGCAAAGCAGTGCCGTGCAGCGTTGATTCCGCCCAGCAGCAGGCCGGCCTGGTAAACACAGACTCTGCTGACAGCCACGGCACAGCCAGCACCACAAACGCACCATCACAGATGGGTTTGCCCTCTGCCAATGGAAACTGTGACCGGTGCAAATATGGCTGTGGAGCAGGGTCAGTACAAATCGCTTGGCGGGCGCTGGGCCCCCGCACAGCACCCAGGCAACACGACTTGAGTGGGACAGACACGGGCAGAAGGAAACCCTGATGAGATCAGACAAGCGTGCGTCCACTAGCCGAGCTGGGCCCCGTGGGGCTGGGCCAACATCTCCTACAACCAGCCTGCACTGGACCAACATTTCATGGCGCACACGTCCCTTTGCTCCGGCCATGCAGGGCCGGGCTTTGCCTAACAGTATTTGGCTGACCGTTCCCGTACATTTTAGCCACGTTTGAATGGCGACCTGTTGTCCACAGCTATCTGCTGGAATCTTCCGTCTTAAAGCAGAAAATCAGATCTTTGTAAGCAGTGGGCTACTTAGTGTTTGCTCCATATGTGCAGTACAACAGATGGACGATTGGCTAGAATTTAACCTCATGACTTCCAATAAGGTACAGTAGCAGATGGAAGACTCTTCTAAGAGGGCATTTTCTCCTCACAGTAGTCCGGTCAAAGGTCTAGAAGGGATCATAAAAAAGCAAACTATACCATCAACACTGCTCCTTCTAACATAGGATGCATACCCCAAGAACACCATCTTCAGATGTGTTCTCTGTGCACCACTGTGCACACGTAAATGCAAATTCAGATTATTGTTTAAGTATTTTTAAGCAGGGAAAGGCTAGGCTAGGAACATATGGAACTGTTACCCCCACAAAACACCCACAACAACAGCAATTTGCCTGTTAGCAGCAATTTAAAGTCTAGTAAAAGTCAATGAGAAGGATAACAGAATAGACAAGACTGAATGGGACCCATCTTTTCAAGGAAATGTTCACTGTGGGTATCGTTCAGTCAATCCTCATTAACTAATGTGTACATAAAGAAAGAAAGTCCAGTGTTGTTAGTAGCCTAACAAAAACGCCCACAAAACAACCTGTTCAATATGCAAATAGATAAAGCACTAGGCTTTCTTAGCTGACGGTTGCTGATATCTGGTGGTGAGGGATGTCAACATGTGCGATGGGGGTGGGAGAGCCGAATCGGTAGAGGAAACCTTGGGAAAAAAATCTGGTTCTTCATGAAAGAGAACTATCTAGAGGACACGGGGACTGGAACAGGATGAATGAACAGGGCAAAGGAGCAAAGAGATTGGGGAGTGGGGGTGGGCTGGGAGGGAGAGCGGTTTGTAAAGCTACAAATTAAACGTCAAATGCTAGCATCATCTCAAACCCCATTATCCACCGCCAATCTGAGCCACGCATTCCTACTGCTGCCTAAGCGAGGCATCAGCACTTGAAACACCATTTAGGCTGTTTATTGCATCTTGTGTCAAGTTAAAATGGAAGCTCTTCAAGGAAGTTATTGATAGGGCATTAGTGTGGCAGAACAAATATATGACTTAAAAGCTGGTGGCAAGGAAAATAAGCAGCTATTAAACAAAAGATTTGATGAGTTGATTATCATTTGAAACGGGCTAAACACAAGTCCCGCAGTAACTGAATGCAGTGCCTCTAGTGGTGACAAAAACAATGACAACCAAAAATTTTCTCTGACCCCTGAGACGGCAGCAATTCAGCGGCTTTGCTAAACAAGAGTGTCATAAAAAGGACGAATGACAAGTAGTAATTGTATGCATCATATGAAAACCATCACAGCTAATAACAGATCTGGATCAGGGCCCATGATCAGGTGGTCCAATTGCTGAAGGCAGGGAGTGAAAGAGGGCGGATGCAGATGACTGTCACCACACAGGACCTTGGACCATGCCAATATGTGGACACATTGCCTAGTAACGGTCGCAAGGGGGAATTCTGGGTTCAGCTGCTGACAGGAGCCATATGGCCTTGGGCAGCAGGCAGAATGGAAAAATGAAAAATAGTATTTTGTCAATAATAGATTATACAGAAGCAGAGATGAAGCGCAGTAAGAAAATATATCTGGTGAACTGAGCTGTGGAAGTGTAAGCGTAAGATAAAGGAAGAGGAAACACTCAACCGCGTGCGAGACCGAAGAGAGTCAATATCAAGCCATGGCACGGAGCAGCTAATAGGCGGAATGTGATGTTAAGGCACACAGTCTATAGACAGGATTTATCCTCTGCTAGGCACCTACAGCTGTACCAGACAATTCACAGGTATATTAGACATGAGGCATGCGTTTGATTTCTGGACATGAACAGGATAAACATGTGAACCTCACCGATTCACTTTAAAGATGGAGAGTGTACAGATTACAGCTCCGTAGATTTAATAGGAACTTTATGTCAACGGCAAGGGGAGTAGGTCTGGTTTCAACATTGATGGGGACCAAATCAGCCCTGAACCCCCCCCCACCCCCCTAAACATACATAGCCCTCCTACAATATTGGTAGAGATATGATCCTACAGTCCATACCCAAATCTATGCCCTTGGTCGCCAGTAACATTAACTAACCGTTAACAAAGTCTTCCTCTAACATGAATTAACCGTTAATTAAGATCCAAAAGGCAGCAAATACAGGGAGAACTGGGCCCGATATGGAACCCTGTGGTATCTCAATGTTGAAACCATTTGAAAAATTCAATATTTACTTGTACAAACTGAAAGAGATTTGACAGGAAAAGTCCCATCCGACACGATCAGAAACATTTTCTATTGTGTCCCAGAGAAAACGATCAGCTGTGATGTCAAAGGTGGTGTTTACTTCCTGGAACACAGACGAGCAGAACAGAGATTACTGCAATCAGAGGAGATCAGCATGTGCTGTCACAGTGAACATATTGTCTGAAAGGCATCATAGACATAACTGAATTGTAAGCAGACAGAAAGCACATATGTCTAAATTTGCAGATAAGAAATGGATGAGAAACTCGAAAACATATCCGGTCACATCAGGATGCATTTACGATATCTTACATATGCAATCTAATTACAGAAAGAAGCTACTTCATTAGTCTTCTAGGTACCAGACCAGCATAGTCTGCTCATTTTGTGCTTCAGGAGAAATCAAAGATGATTATGATTATTAATAGAAGCAACACCAGCAGTAAATTTGACACAAACCTGCTGTTTTGCACTAGAACTTGGCATCATACCTTGGATATTATCTTGGATCCGCTAACACGGCTATTGTATAAAACACAGGTTTTTCTGATCATTTCATGCAGGAGCCCAATTTCAATCTACAGCTTTATTACAAAGAATTCTAGAGGTTTTCACACTCCTGTCATTTTGAATGGAGATTTATGTCGGCCAAGCAAATAGAGCAATTTTTGCTTATTGTTTGCCCAGCAATATTAAATGCCTCTAATTTAGCAGAGCACATTTCCAAATTAAAATTTTCAAGAAGACTGTTTTAACTAATAAATAAGTTATTACACCAGGGAACATTATTTCTTATGTAACTTCTTTTTGTCGATGCCACAATATTCACTGTAGAATAACAGCAAAATCCACTGCCCTCTCTCTCATTTCCCACGTTGAATTATTCCAATATCAGGCTTCAGGCTCCTGAAACCTGTAAACACTGTGACAGGTAAATGTGTTCCCAAAATTATTTTTTCTTACTCATTTCACAGGCAAGTCGCTTGCGGTTCCACAGTAATAACAAAGTGCTCAGATTTAACAAGGTTAGAGTAATGTTCAGGTATAAATCTAAATGCAAATAATCTAATGAGCACAATAGAAAAGTGCTAAATACATTGAGGGGTATGAGTTCTTTTAAAGGTAGTAATATATTTTATTCTTACGTCATGCCTAAGAGGTACACAGATCATTAATTATTAATGCATTCATTAGTTCATTAAGCCATCTTCCAAACATGTACCCTGAAGCAGGGTTTAAGGGGTGCATGAAGCCTACGTTATGCAGCACGGGGCACAAGACAAGGGTACCCACTAAGTGGGACACTCATCCACCACCAAGCACACACCACACACACTAGTTAACCCAGCGGGATGTCTTTGGAACATGTCAGGTGACCAGAGTACCCAGAGAAAACCAACACAATACAGGGAGAACATGCATCCCTGAAGGTGTGCGGCAACAGCACTACCCATCTAACGTCTCACCTGCCAGGTCATTATTTATAAACACTTACCTTTGAAACGCTTTTAATTTCCGCGCACAACATAGATCTGAGTATTTTTTTGCAGCCCAGTTATATTTTATTAGCCGCAATCAAAACCACAATATGTCCACAGGAAATACGACTACGATATCTAACTCCTGCTGCACAGTATAGAGATTTAAAATAATGGCCAGCTCTTGCCAGTCACACCCTCTGTCTGCCGTTAACGGACTGCACTGTTTCCTGATGAGTGGTCTTGGCTCTCGGACCCAAGAAGGACATATAAAGCGAGCCCATGCATAGGCAAAATGCAGACACCCCCTAGCGATGGCGTCAGTGAGGACACACAAAAACGGGGGCGAGGGGGTTGGGGTGCCGCTGGCAGCAGAGGACAGCCAATGGCAGGGATTTAGGCGCTAAACGCAGGGAAGGAAGACGGGGCGAGTCTTTCCTCTTCGTACAGTACACTGGGCGCACACACAATGAGGCCTGAGATGGCATGATTACAGTTTGGCAGCCTGTCAGCAGCAGTGCGTGGAGCGCAGGACAAGATGCTGGGGGTTAATGCGACGTTTTCATTCCTAGCAGACCCAGGCTCGGATTCAAAAATACAAATAAAACAAAATCACCCACATCACACCACACGGCTTCCCCATCAGCTCCATGCCGGCACGCGAAATCCTGATCCACTCCGCTGCTTCGGTGGCAAAGTTAGAGCGGCAGAGGGAAAAGACAAGAAGCTTCAGCATGGATAAGAGACGCGTGCGATGTCAAGTACACAGAATGACTGGGAAATGTTACTTAGCTTCGGAATCTGCCGACGAGACTCAAACACCCTGTCAGTGGCACCCGAAAAAAGGATGGGGGGAGGGGGGAGCACTGTTCGACTTCTTTTGAGAAGGAGTTTGTGAGCTTTTTTGGAAAGCTCATTATCGAACTCCGCGAGTCTAAAAAGTCACAGAGCGACAGTCCGCGGCTTACCGAGGCCAATTGCTCCGCGGTTGATCTCACTGCTATGTTGTATCCAGCTGCATAATTCACACTTCAGCAGCTGATAGATCCAGCCCGGGTGCCAAAGCTATCTTAATTCCGCATTTCTCTCGCCTTGTCAGCAAAAGCATTTTGTACTAAGTACCGTCCTTTGCTCAGAGGTATACTGTGCTGCATCCATGGAGCAGACGATGCTATGAGGCTGACACGAGACATCTCCCTGGAGACACGGCTCTGACCCTGATAGGATATCATATTCTGGCGTGACTGTATTTGTAGGCAGGGTCCTCATTACTGTGCAACAGTGATTCTTCGGCAGGTGTTACGGAAGACTACAATAACGGATGCAGCATGTTATTTTTCCCTTTAATAGACCCCGATAAACACCTCCGACATCGATCGTCTCAGGCCTGCTCAAGCCTCTGTTTCAGGCTACCTTCAAAAGTCCCACATGAAGGTTCCTGCATGTCTGCAGCCTTATCTAGGCCTACGTTGTAGTTTCCCCCCACCTGCCTGACAGTATTCTCCACGACAAAGTTTAACAAGTTAATTAAACTCACATCTAGCTTGCTCTCTCTTTCTCTCTTTCCGTCTCTCAACCGGTCCCTCTGTTTATAGCACGTTCCTGTAACACACGCACATCAATAAGGAGACACAGACAGGTTAAAGCATTGTGGCGGATCTAATCTGATCGTGGTTGGAATTAAAAACGCCTTTGAAATGTGCAACAGGCTCTCCACATAAGATATTGAGCTTTAGGCATTAATCCCACATCTGCTTTAGATTAGTTAGGTTAGTTTAGCAAAGGTCCATAGTCACAGCTTAACTGACCTCAAAACCCCAATCCCAACAATACATAATGTTAAAACTAGTACTTCACCTAATCAGACATGCTGTATAAACATATTCAAATAGACTTTAGAACAAACCTTCAACTTCAAGAACGCATTCCTGCAGTCCTTACAGTCACTTGCACGCAAAGCACAGATAAATGCTCTTCTCACCGCCATTTCACCTGCCAAGCACCACAGATAACATCTCCTGGTGTCACTTTTGTTAGCATGTTCTCCAAGTGTCACGTGTTCCCTCCTACAGTGACACTAATTGGTGTCTCTATAGTGCCCATAGTGTGTGAACGTGAGTGTGCATGTGCCCTGTGATGCAGTAGTAGATAATGTAGTGTGATACTGTAGTTAGAGATTTCGGGCCCCATGAAGGCATATCATATCGGGCCCCCAAGCCAGACCAATCATATTATGTTTCAAAGTTTTTTGGGCCCTTGGAATCATCCTAACTGTCCCACCCTTTACGGCGTCCCTGCTGTGATGGACTGGTGTCCCATCCAGGCTGCACCCCTGCCTTGTGCCCTCTGCAACTTGTCCAGGATAAACTGTCGGAAGATGGATGGATGAATGGTGCATTATAAAGTCACTTAAAGCACATTCTGTGGGTAAAGGTAAAGTAGGCTCAAAAGCCATAAGCACAAGCTTCTGACTTTAGACACTAAGAATGACACGCTGTGATCTACTCTGCATCTCACGTGATATACAAGATATGCAAAAAGGCCCTATTTTCAAAGCCTACTTCTTTTGGCACTCTCTCTGTCATGGTGTCAGAATGCCACCCCCGCCCCCCAGCTCAAATCCATGTAAATGGAGCAAGACACACACAATCCCACAGCCCCAAAATCTCTGTGAAGGTCAGTAAAAACCCAGGTCTCGAATGACAAAGCCATTTGACAGCGAGGATGACATGACCCTTACTCATTTGACTTAATTGTTAAACTGTTCCAGGGCTCTTGCCAATGACGTTAAATCAGCCATCCATGATCACAAATGGCTCAGAACTCAGAACTCAGAACACTTTATTGCCAGTATGAGAGCATAGCGGAATCGGTTGTGGTCCAGTGCAAACAGTAAGCATAGAGACGACTAGTTTACAGGACAATGCAACAGGAATAAAGGATGACTATTTAGTGCAAATATAATAACAAAAGAGAGGGGTAAACAAAGACACAAATAGGATATACAGACGATACGGTACATACAGCATTTACAGAGCAAACAAAGGAACAAAAATCAATCATCAGTGTATACAATGGCACAATGAAATTATCCTGAGAGACAGACACTAATGTAATATTCTAGCTTATGGCTTTCATCCAGGTGCCACTCAACACACAATTCATCACATGAACATTACAAAAGTACTAAGCGTCTGACTGATGCTAAGATGATTGACTATGCCCACTCTCTACCATGTTCACAGAAGGACTACCTGTCAGAGCTTTAGTATAAACCCATGAACCCAGCAGTTACTTTCACATTTAGCAAAGGGCACTTCAAAACTGTTCTTTTAGTTGATTGTTTCATTGATGCCAAGTGGCACTGATTTCTGGTGGCTCTCAGCCATATAAAACATAAAGCAAATAGTCCTCTGTCACTCACCAGCTTGTGACATTGTGTAACTGTGTTAAGTAGTACTGGGATGCTGTCTCAGGCATTGGTAAAGGGAACGCCTGGTCTGCAACAAGGGGGAGATGAATCATAATGTCCGGAGATCAAAACGTGATGGAGTTTCCCCTTGTCCACCAGGATACAGTGTGTCATCAAATGTCCTAGATCCAGGGGCATCGGAGGAGCATGGATATCCTGGCAGATTCAAGGGACCCAGTACTTTACAGGGCCCCCAGATTTTATTATAGGGGACCTAAGGTGACATTTTGATATGGGGACCAGAATTTCTAGCTATGCCCTTACCTAGACTCTTCTTTAGTCAAGCCTCCATACACAGAAAGATAGCTCCAAACTGTTTGGCTAAATACTGCCTATGTCTGAAAGAAGAGAGAGAATAGATGGGTGTCTGTGTTTGAGAAAGAGAGAGAGAGAGAGAGAGAGAGAGAGAGAGAAAGAGAGAGAGAATGACAGGCCAGGCAGAAAAGTCCTTCAGAAAACAGCAACAATACGACCCTATCAAATGGCCAGCCCGTTCAACTGCAATAAGAGCCGTCATTAGAATGAAACCTCACACCTGAACGGACCAAATCTGCAACCCCGATTTTCCCTGGCTCTAGAAGGCTCATCCAAGCATAAGTGTTAACACTTAGGCTTTTAGTTCAGTGCAAGGTTTTATTTTAAAAGTCTCTGCGAACGTCTGAAGACAGGATACACATCACCCCTTAGGAGAATCAAAGACACGCATTTTCTTTATTTGAATTGATATTATGTAACTAGAATACGACAATATGATATGTAACGCTACCATTTCTGTAAGTTTTTATGTTCAATTAGATCGCTGCACTAGCAATTAAGATAAAGAGTGTGTAATCCAGCGCATTGGTTCCGTGAACGTTATCTGTCTGATCTAAACCCATTACCCCGATGTGAGCTGTCTTTGGGGGAGAATCGATCAACGCGAACATGATATGGTGTCTCTGTAGAGAAATACTATTAATTCACGATCTGATCCATTCCAAGTACATTATAATCGCTGTTGCTCTTTCTTTGATGTAAACAGGAAGCGACTAATATATACAGGACTCGCAATAATCCGTTTACGCTGGAGGAAAGGTTGAGCAATGAATTACAGCAGAGTTGTTTCCATTTTCCAGAAGGTTATTCATATCGATACTCAGTGGTCCAGCAAAAATTTTGCATTTCTGTCCTTCCCAGGGAGTTTCCCTGCGACCCGACGGTGACACCCAGCATCCTGACAGTCACAGCAGTACTTTGCGCTGGGCAAAGACACCATCAACTGTCTCTTATAGCGGCCACACTTTTGACGATGCTCCTCAAACTCGTCGGAATATGTTTTGGCGTGAAACGAAAGCCAGCTGCTTTCCGTAATTTCATCCTCTAGGGGGATCAGAAATGTAATTTCCATGCTACCAACGCGCGCAGTAAAATGATCACGAATTCAGCAGGTGATACGCAATCCCGAAAAGCTGTCCCACCGTACAGCCTGTTTTCGATGACAGGGTACGCAAGGCATGCACATACACGCTGAAGTCTAAATGAAGCAGGTCTAGGGATTTTCCCCAGTAACGTTTTATCCATCATCCGGAGTCATGGAGAGCATGCATTACATCAACAGCCTTACCTGATAACAGTTTCTCTCGGACACCTAAGAGCATCAGATTAATAGATAGCGGCAGATAACGAAGGTATCCCTGATCACATGCAAAGCCTGAAGGGCGGCTGTCACTCCTCGCCGCCTGTATATAGCGCTCCTCTCTTCCAGCACTGACTGCGAAGCTCCCAGAGCCCAGCGCCAAACCCCGATCGTTACACGCCTGCAGCCGGCGGCTTGCACACTCCGCGGCGCTGTTACACTCTGAATAAAGTCATTCTCCGAACCCACCCCCCCAGACCATACTATATAGGACAGCATCAGCCGGTATTCTCTTTATTAGGATTTCATGATCTATATCATATATCTAGCCTAGCTAAACGGCTCCCCATTCACGGTCAACAGTTGTTATTATTATTATTATTATTATTGTTGTTGTTGTTGTTGTTGTTGTTGTTGTTATTTTAACTCTTCGCCCTGGTTTCTATAAGCGTTTGGATTATGGACAGATGGACGGAGGAACTCCTTGTAGCGTCAAACACGAGAATGGTTCCAACCGATTTTTAAATAAAATTATATAACTATGCAAAACACAATTCTGGGGCAGTAATACAATGATCATACGAATGCGTACGTCACCTACTGCACTTATCACATCTTGTTTGGCCCTACTAGCCCTATTAATGATGTCACTAGATGGCGAATTTCCTGGGCGGCGTGACAAGCACTGCCCACTTTGTCTTGCTAAATCAACCAAGTGAACAGTAGTGACTGATGCTGTTCAACTGTTTAGGAAAGAATTAAAATATCCTGCCTAGTTTACACAAGTAGTACTGTACAATACTGTACAGCAAGCTAGACCACAGTTTGTTAGTCTTATTGTTGAAATAGCCTAGTACAGGTCATGAAATGATCACGAGGAAACAGCTTAGAGCTGGCAATGCAAAATGAGTGCAAAACGTTTCTATTGGGTTTTGAAGAGGAACTGATCTAAGTCTTTATAAATTTTTTCTCGTGCTCGAAAATTTGATATTCATGGTAACGTTCAGAGGCAGACCCTGGGTGGGTTTTCTGGCGACGGGACTACCGTAAATAGCCCCCCCCCCCCCCCCCGCCCCCCCACCCCCCCCCCCCCGCCGCTCCCTCACCCCTGACGACCACACAACTATGCCCAGCATCAAACCCCCGTGCCA
>JAAGVU020000061.1:26023194-26035353 GCA_011763525.2 Mormyrus iriodes | reverse complement strand
CATGATTTATCTTTTTCATTTTTTGTTTCTTCACCGTCACATACCGTATGCCGGGGTGAAATGTCTATAAGGTATGATGGTTTGAAAAAATAGATACAGGCCAAGCCTAGTATCCAAGGTCACATACAGGTATTGCTTGGCAGGGGTTAAGCTGATGTGAAACTACTAAGAGACAAAGCAATCAAAATGCATAATGGCAAAGATCTAAGCAAAGCTTTATGGGGGAACTTCGCTAGCTGCTTCTCACACACTGCGTCCTCCTCCTTGCTGGGGGGCTCCCTGGGGGCCTCAGCTGGTCTCGAGCATCACCCCCCACGCAGACGTCTTGGCCTGAGCCACCGGAAGATTAAAGCCAGCCTGTCACTTCTCACAGCCTACAGAAATACATCATAGCTAATAAAGGTCTTTGCCTTTCACATTTACTAATTAATATCTATCCTTACACAGAGCTTCAATGGTCTCTGGTGAACCCATTCCTTTATTTCAGCTATAGATCTTCCCAAAAAGACCCAAGAGGATGCAAAGCAAATTGATGTGACTGTCTCCCTGCATAGTGACATTGATTAATAGAATCAATTTTATATTCAGTGGACTCTTTTCATAAAATCATTTGAAAATTTTATGCAACCAACAGTGAAGCATATAGGTCAACCTAAATCTTGACCTAGTGGGATTTGGAAATGTGAATGGCTGACTGATTACGATAACGCATGGCTGTCACAGTTGACCTTTTAGGAGAGCCTAGCGAAAGTCCATAGCCATTCTATACATCTTACAGTCATTCTAGCTCATTATAAGTAATACCTTAAACTGTCACTTTTCACTTTCTAGAATTTAAGAGTAGGGCAGCAAGGTTTTTGTATGGAGGAGACACTGTTGTGTCTGGAATTCTTCATCCTTGGGGGTTTAAGTTAGCCCTGTTATGGTGCTAAAGATATATATCCATCCATCCATCTTCCATAAATATTCATCCAATGCAGGATATTTGAGCTTAGGATGGACATGGTGCACAAACACACTAAAGACGCCTTTCCACTGTCACTAAGAACAGAGCCGTAGCCAAACCAAACCACAAAGAGGTTTTTCATTGTAAATTCTGCAAGCTGTACCCGACCTGTGCTGGTCAAGCAACCTCAGGTCACCTTGCGAATGAATCTGCTATCATATATAATGCTCAGATAATACAGATGGGCCTTTTGCTGTAGTAATGTAGACCCATCTGAAACCTTACTCTATACTATGAAATAGTATCTCTGTCTTTAGTTGTAACAAATGTGGGCTTTTTTCCTTTCAAAAGCCTATTAAGTATTCCTTAGGGCTTGATCAGACCCCTCTGTTCTAATAGGACTGTATTTATTTTATGCTTAAATGAGGTTGTGAAAACAACCTTCAGATCAGCTGGTCATTTTAAGATGTCTGAAAATCACATGCAGCCCCCACTTGTATTGAAATCCTTCAGTAAATTTTTTCACCCTTGATTTTGTAATGATGTTCACATCCTACCCGCTACTTAACAACGAGATACTGATATTTGGTCAGTAACAGATCAAATGTCCTCTCCATCATAGCATCATGGAGCGTTTACACTGCCTTTCTCGGTCTCGGCAGACCACATCAATCAACAGCAAACTAACAATCGTGGCCTTGCCCGGTATTGCCACTTAATGAAGTGAACAGACTGCACTCATGTTCCTGAAAGTGTTTTCAGGCAACGGGAAAAGAAACTTAATGAAAATGATAAAATCAAAATGAGTTGGATGCAAGTCCAAGTTTATTTGAGAGTTAATGTCTAATCTTCAATCCAATTCTGGGCATTTTCATTAATATAACTAGGAATGTGGTTCTGTGTCAGAGGTTTGGATTATTGCACATGGGCAATGTATAATGTATGAAAACCACTTGTCATTCAGCTGATGATGTGCAGGCAAGCCCATCAAGGACAGCAACCGAAACAATTATCATAAAAGAATAATAAATATTTGAAAGACGCTGCAGATACACTTGGAATGAGAATCAGGGGGCTCGCGTAGATTTTCCCTGCAGGCAGGATGCACGCTGCGGGCCGTGGCCTGCTCGCTGATGACATCGCTGAATGAGACATACATGGTAGAGTTGTGGCCGACGGGCTGATAAAGCCTGTTCAAAAATCTGACGTCTTGGCCCAGCTTGTCGTAGGTCTTGGCATTGCTGCAGCAAAAATGCACCAATTTGCAGTGATGTGTACCAATTTTTGGAGGAGTGGGGGGGGGGGGTCCTCTCTGTAAATTTTGCCAGCCAGTG
Organism: Mormyrus iriodes; assembly: GCA_011763525.2. NCBI lineage: Eukaryota > Metazoa > Chordata > Actinopteri > Osteoglossiformes > Mormyridae > Mormyrus > Mormyrus iriodes. The sequence continues at coordinate 26,033,073 of JAAGVU020000061.1, read as the reverse complement.
AGAGGAATGTCCACCCTGATAGATTTTGGGGCACTAGAAACATCACAGCCCCCTCCCTGCACATGCCTGCCAGTCTGTATAAATGCCTTTGCTGCCCCTCACAATTATGGCAGGACACCATGGCATATGCAACGAACTGAAAGGTGGTTATTTTCCCCTCAGTGTGGCACTCATAAAGAGCAAATTAACATGCCCTGAACCACATGTGTGTCATGGAAAAAAAAAAAAGAAAAATCACTAAGGCCACTGCCATGCCCTCTACAAAGAAACTGATCTGTAGACACGGAGCCATCCCGCTCGCTGTCCCAGCCCTGTCCCCAGAACTTTTTGTCTTTTCCTCTGCAGCAGATGTGACGGGGAACACGTCTGCATAGGCAGAGAGGAGCACAAACAGCTGCACGTAACGGGAAACAGCTGACATCCATTATGGTACCTGCTAGCTACCAGAATTTGCACACGACCGCTGCTGATTAATGATGGGATGGCTCATTAAGGCAAACTACACAGCAGAGTGCCAAACCCGCATTATTTCAATGATACAGAGATAATACACGTCTATTTTACAGCTCCATTTCCAGAAACAACATGTCAGTTATGAACTTACTGCTTCAATTCCGCCACCGATCTTTAGCATCTCAGAGGGTGTTTGTGGATAAAACAGGGCTGAAAGCACTCCAACAGCAGAAGGACATCCATAACTGTTGCTGTTTTGTCATTTAAATCCTCTCTGTTAAAAAATGGCCACTGAAAGATCATTAATAAAGAAGTAAAATCAGGGCAGGACTCACAAATAATCTATTAAAATAGATGTTGAGATCCAAGGCGGTACTTCGTCATAGAGTGTAATTAACTTCCAACTATTAAATCACGGTTAACTGTACTATACAGTAAGTAAAACATGCTATGTGCCATTCAGATCTCCAGATATCACTGCAGGAAATACAGGAAGCAGGGCCAAGAGATTGAAATCCAGAAGTCAAAGAAGATATCCAACCTATTCGCGATGAGAATGTTTTTAAGATTCATTAGAATTGGAAAGAAATCTCGATTGGCAGATAAGTGGAGTGTGGATCTGAATAAAAATGTTTCCACACATTTTTCCATCATCCCACTAACAAGTTATCTGATCGCAGGCTGCATACACCTTGCAGCAAAGGATGACTACATCAGTAGATTCATTTGGGGATTGAAATATGACTACATGACGTCTGAGTCAACCATTCGCCCGTCGAAATGCTAACAAAAAAAATCCTCTTTCGTGTTAATCATGCAAGGACACTTCCGAAACAGAGTTACAAATCTACTGTGAAGTGTTTAATGAGTGTTTTATTCCAAATATTTCCTTTCACCCTATTATTTGTGTAGTTAAAGAGCCACAAATATTGAAACCGCCACAAATTAAAATTAACACATGGGAAATTGGCGAGCAGTTTTAATTGTTTCAATAAGCATCATTAACCAGAGAAACGTCAATGAAAACTTAGGAAAATATAGAATTTATGGAGCCAATGGGGATGCAATTCCCAACATCGCATCACTCTAGAACAGCAGGCACCTTTGACCCAATGCCATGGTGATTTATTGCAATATCCATCCACTGGATACCTTTTTATCTTACACTGGCAGGGGATTGGCCAGAACAAAGAGCAATCTATTTCTGCAGCCTTAGGGCAGACATCATCACAGCTACTAAATTCTAGTAGTTCTTCGTCTTGAATTCCTTTGTGTTTTTAATCTTGCAGTGGATGACACCATTTAATTTCCTCTCTAAACAACAGAGGGATACAAGATCAGAACATCCAAAGCTTCCAGACAAACAGAGCAGAGCTTAAATCGGTGAGATTTTTAACAGTGCTTGTTGAAGTCCTTCAAAATCACATTTCCTCATTCACCGGCTCCTAGGACATAGTTCAAGTGACTGTCAACATGCGAGTAGCACGCATTCCTTATTCAACGCTTTTTGGAACATTTTATGTTCATGGCAAATTGAAGTGGCATTTGTTAAGCAGGCTCCAGACTATTTTCCGGTCAGCATTATTTCTGTCAGACTATAATAGAAAAAATTTTACGAAAAGAATTTGGCTTTCAATAAAATTTAGAGCTTTTACGACAACACAATAATTAAATTCACCTCAGCTTACATCATGCACAAATGCTAAAAACATTTTCTAACATATGGATAACCGTGCAGGTTCCATAAACATAAAAACTTCTCAGATTTGAAGTCATTAATATAGAAGATAAATTTAAATCTTACATATCCTTTGTACGGCCAATGCATCATTTGCATTACATGGTTTAGAAAAGGGGCATGGAAATTACTCTATGATGTTGGGGGGGCTGGGGGGGAGCCCATTCATTCACTTTCACCTGTGCCTGATAATCCCGTTACACCAGTGTTTCTCAACCCCCCCAGACAGTCCACCTTTTTGCGCTCTCCCAATTCCCTGAGAGTTGGGTGGGAGCAAAAATGTGGACTGTCAGGGGGCCCCTATGGACTGGATTGAGAAACACTGCATTACACAACATTGGGGCTACAACCCAAAACCCTTATTTTCACTACCCTCCCTCACTACCTTTCCTTCGCCCCAGACATTTCTCCAAATACCACATGGTGAAGCTCTGTCCCAATACCTTAGGGAATGAGTCATCAGGGGCCGATTTTCATTTAAATCATCCCTTAGCGGGGGACGTGTGGAAGTCTACTTGAGAGTGCCCTTTGCGGAACATCTTTGGCGACACCCACACGTGATAAAGGCTTATACTTCTGAGATAACATCATAAATACAGGCGTAGCATGGTATGTCATCGAGGATGCAAGTGTTTCTCGATACTGCTTTGTGTCCACACTACTTTCTTCACTCACTCACTCACTCATTCATTCCTTCCCTCGTCAGCTTCATGAACTTTCAACTTTAGATGGGGAGTCATTGAGGGAGGGAGCGAGGGTGCTGTCAAAAAATCAGTTTTGGGATATGGCCTGTGTTCTGGTTTCTCTCTCAGCCCCTGTAATACACCCTATTGCAGTGCTTCCTAAGACCCAATATATGATTGGTTTCATAAGTCCTGCCCTTGAGGTAAAACTTGATTGGCCATTGTCTCATTTTCAACCCTTCCCAATGCTCCAGTACAGTTGCTATTCCATCTGCCCACCCCCAAATCATAGGACTCTGCTGTCCTGAGCAAGTCTTACAACTAAACTAGACACTGCAATTTGTCGATTAGCTGTTTTTTTAGTATTTTATGGAATACTTACTGCTTGAGTTTTATCCACTTTTAGTTACTTGGTTTCTAAGGGGAAAAACTAAACACGTCCAAATTTAAAATGCTGGCCTTGAAAAGAGTAGGAAGATATGATAATACAGATATGAATATGTAAGGATATAAGGATGTTTTATGTATTGAGACTGCATCTTCCCAGAATAATCCCACTGTCCTTTCCGAGAACTGATCTGAACCAAAGGCTGTGGCTTAGCGACTGCAGGAGACCCGAAGCAACACGGGCGCCACTGGTGACTTATTGTCCAGCGTTTCCTTTGGGCCATGAGAGAACAAACTGTATGGTTTGTTGTCCGGCCAGGGACTGGAAAAAGGAAAAAATCGGGGGGCATTTTTGCCAAATTATGGTTCTTATTTGTTGTTCTTTGGAGAAAATGATGTGATTTTCAGACCGTTATTGGAAAGCTGTTATTGGTTATGTGTTATTTAGATAGCCCGATGCTAGGAAAACACAAGACAGGACGGCTGAGGACAGAGAACGGGAGGAGACTGAGACCCACACCGACACAGTGGATGTGCACACGGCAGGTGTCCTACATCGGCTTGGGCAATGAGTCATGCTTGCAGGCTGAATGCAACATATATTCTCGCTCAGAAACGTCAATCTGCTGTTTGGGGCAGGCACACATTAATAAGTGAACCTTGTGCACCAGACAGTGACTAAATCAGCCAAATTCAATTACACACAAATATCATTTGGGTATCAGAATTTGCAGAGTTCAACAGAAAGTACCGTACGCTCAACAAATCAATCCTAAGTAAAGATGGCAAATTAAACAACGAGAGCTGAAGATTCTGATATCCCAGCATCATGATCACGTATCTAATTGGGGGGGAATGTCTTGGAGTACCTCAAGTCTGCATGACTCTAATGAGTAATCCCTGGAAATCACATGTAAAGCTGAAAGAATAAAATAGAGTCTCAGTTGCTTGGCAGACGGGTGGTAAGTGCTGGGCCAAGCATGTGCCTGGCAGACTCACATACACGAGTGTGTCACTCAGATGGGGGCAGCCCAACTTGCTGTACTTTGGATAAAGGTGAACAACATGCAGACTTTAATCAGTAAGCCTTTCCCCTCATTTAGCTGTAGAAAAGGTGGCCCGTGGGTGGGCCAGCTGCAAGACTCCCGCAGCCAGATTAATTATATCTCCCTCCAGATGTGCGTTGTGTCAAGCGTATTTCGGGAAGCCCTTTCGGATTCCCAAGCCGCTTGGAAAACGCACTCGGAAACAAAACCGTTTGTTGGAGATGCTCGTCGCATCACGCAGAGAGACAACTTCGCGAGCCTAGCAACGATAACCTGTTTAATAAGGGGGGGGTTCCGGGATGAGGCATGTCTCATTTAGATCCTTCCAGAAAAGCAGGCAAGGCTGCAAGAATGTCAGCCTGGCACCCGGCTTTAATAGCACGGGTGACATTTACAAAGCATGCCTGCATGTCTTACTGACAGTGCAGTCCTTCCTGACAGCCACAGCAAACTGTGAGGAGCAGGCACACAATAAGAAGGGACTGAATAAGACTCCTTCTAAGCCATATATGAGGTAATTAAAAGGTAATTAAGAGGTAATTAAAAATCTAGTTCTCTCTCAATTTTGTTGGAAAATGCCAACCAATCACTGATTGGCTTCCCCTCTAGAAGATCCTATGGTCCACCTTACATCATAGACCTAGAGCCAGGACCATTTTTTTGGACCAACAAAATGGTTCTGAATTGCACCATGGGATTTCTATGCTTTAAGGTAAACCTTAAATAACTATGTTTTGTAAAATCTTCTGCAATTTTGACCTTGGTATGGTTCAGCATGCCAGTACTGTGGTGGTAAAATCTGTCCTTTAAATAATTAGAATTATATTCTGCTACCAGAGGACCTATAGATTAAATAGTGCAGTATAAAGTGCCAGGTATTGGATTACTACAGAATATACCACAGGGCTTTCTGTCTCCTGGCACATCCACTGCATTCCGTACTGTATATGTGGATCAGTGCAGTAATATCTTCATTATCCCTGATGATGAAAGACCTGTAGCTAATTTATAAATAAATATTTGAAATACCTGTTTGTCTCAGATAAGTCATAAATATATAATTAAAATGTCTGTCTTGCAATTCATAGCGATTTAAATATTTGCTCTTAGTAACGCATGACAGGGAATGACTCAAACGCCTCTGAAGAGGCTCGACACGCTTTAATGCGCACGTTCATATTCCTCAAATGTTTCTGCTCACAATGGCGACCCTATTCTCGTGCCCCTTCTATAAAATGATGAAGGGTGGCAGCCCGGACATATGTTGCCCATTTCTTTTTAAAGAAGCATCTTACTTTGATTTGAGAGAAAAAAATAAATCAAATTGAAGGCCAAGAGATGAGAAAACTTTCGCTGGAGCTAAAAGTGCTCCATTAATTCATGTTTTATTGGTGCTTTATTCTAGAATTTTTGAGGCAGTACTTAAAAAAAAGGAAGATGAAAAAGTATCCAAAAAAAAGATCAAGGCACCCTCGCTTTGACAAAGATAAAGACCCCTTCTCTTCACCACCTTTCCTGAAGGAGACCACACAAATGTCTTGGGTCAGCTGGTGATTCCATGACATTAGTCTTTTCCTTCAGGTCCAATTTAAGGGAACCCTGACAGCTAGAAACAGGACAAAGGCACTCGAAACATTCGAGGGCCAAAAAGTTGCCTTATATTTGACACCAAAAATCTGGATAAATTCAATTCAGTCCAAGTATAAGTCTGAATATTTATTTCTCCTACCCGTTAAACTACATTTGTCATATTCTTGTACCTAAACCCTATTGCCAAAACTTCAGGCTGTCTAAGAAAAACACCTATTCACTGATTTAACAGGCCACAAAAGGCCTGTTAGTGAGTTAGTCTGTGAAAGGCAATTACAGGCAAAAAAAAAACAGGAGTCACTCTCCAATAATCTCATAATGAGATTTTTGCAAGATGTGAACAACTCAGGCAAATAAATTGCCACTCATTAAATGCAACGTATAAAATTAACTGGATTACATGGAACTGTAACATTGTCATTGATTCATAGTTTTTAATTTCAGTTAAAAATCAAATCTGAACAAGAATCAGATTAAGCAGACATGTAAAAAGATGAGTTTCATTGTGGTTTTCAAGATTATAGGCTGGATTAGAATTATAAGCCAACATGCTTTGTCTAGCTTGTTCAGCTATTCCGATTTGATGACAGCTAGGGTCTGAGGATTCTTTTTCTGGGGTTGCTCCTGCCTCCCATCCATTTCCAAGGTCAGTAAAGGTGATTGGATGAATGCCCCCTTGTGGTCACATTAGTGTGAGACTGACGCTGCGTTCCATTTATCGCGAAGCTTCGGAGCTGGGAAAAACGTCACACCCAAGTTAGCATCTTTCCAGTACAACAAGTCCGGAAAGCCATTTAGCAATGCCAGTTCTAGCCAGGTTCACCGTTAGCCATAGTTAGCAATACCAGTGGATAACAACCCGTTACGCAGTATTTTGTGCATACAAACATTGTAGCAACACATCCACAGATAGAGGTTGGAGAGTTCTGTGCATACGACCGATTTAATGAGACACAAATAAGACATAAGTGCTAATAAACAGCAAAAAAAACTACAGCTTTCACTTCTGCTGATGAAGGACCCAGCTGTTTTGAATTCTGAGGTCGGTTGTAGAGGTTTCTCTGACTTTCCGAGTCAGAACTCCGACTAGGGGGGACGTTCTAGCTGAAGTTTCCGAATAGGAACTCGGAAATTCCGAGTTCTAAGTTCAAATGGAACGCACCACGACTCCACTCACGCTCGCTTAACAGCCAAGGCTGTTGATATAAATTTCTGATCTCACGTCCCATTCCTACCCATACAGAATCTGGGGAGCATAAAAATTGTTGAAACGGTTCTGGAAACCACCAAGACCGTGATTAAATGCCCCCTGGTGGTAGCACTACTAAGTCAGTACAGGAACCCCCATGTCCATCATCATGTAGAGCGACTCTATTTAAAATGCTGTTCTATTGATCTCGGGCAGCCCTGTCTCCCTGTAAATCTGTTCGTTGTACTCGTATTGAGTCTGTGAATCACTGCCTCTTTTTATCACCTCTCCGCTCTGACCTTGAAACAAAAGCCAGAGCTTCTCTGGACAGCAGTCATTAAGTTACATCACAGTCAGCTGGGAATCATTCGAACGGCCACATTACTCCTGCAATCACCGTCTCTGTCATTGTTTTATTAAGCGACCACACAAATCAGGCAAAAACCCGAAGCCTAGAGCCTCCCGAAAGCGGCACGCGCCGTTGACTCTGGGGTCAGACGCGTTCACTCACGCTTATCCAGGGCATTCTGTCAGCCATGACTGCATCCCTGCAGGAGCAGACGCATTTCCAGCAAAGCAGGGATTACTGCTGGAAGTGCCACTGCAATAGACACACACATGCAACACTTCTCACTTTCAGCATGACATCACAACATCTGCCGTCCATTTACAACAAACATCTGTCAGAAGGCCGCCGATAACTTAAAGCACGAGTATTTCTTTGTGAAATGCTACAACAGATTTAGCTAGAGGAAAAGGGTAGAATCAACAGTGATACATTTATCAGAAGGACCTTACGGGAGAGCAAAGGTTTACAATCTATGCATGTTCCCGGGTTATTCAAACCCATGATCTTTTTGTTCCAATGCTCTACTTGGCTTACTTGTTGAGCTACAGAGCAGACCTTAATGGTGACCTCTAATATCTACAAGGAGCATGAGGTTGTGGGACCCCCCCCTCCCATCCACACAGGATGCTGCTCCATAAAACAACAAGGTTATGAGACAACAATGCTCCTCTATCGAGAAGGCTACATCCATAATTCTCTCATGTAGAGAGCTAAAAACTGGTAAGCGAAGGCTCTCCACTTCCTGGACCCATCTCCATGGCAACCGTGCTGGCCACAGGAGTCAGATGTAAGATTAATTGAAAAAATAAAAGACCGGTTGGTTGGGGGGGTGTGGGGTGGGCACCTAGGTGATGTTTGAGGCCTGAAACTATCCGGGCATGGCACGAGATAATCTGCGCTGTGTCATGTGAAGGCTCAAGGGAAAAATAAAAAACGCTTCCTACCTGTGATTCCCTGAGCTGTCTTGTCCAGACTTATCCAGTATCGTGCGAGGTTTGATCAGGAGGCACCGATAAGGGCTCCACTGGGAGAAGCAGCTCAGCAGGACAAAGAGGTCTCAACTCACCCCACCCACTCCGAGGCCATATTCAGGGATATCTTTAAACTGGCTTTTCATTTACGTTCATTTTAACAGACCAGGACTGTTTGTCCGAAGTAACGTACGAGTATGAATCAGCGGAATCAGACAGTGTCCTTGGTGCGATTGGGGTTAAGAGCTTTGTTCAGAGACCCGACGGTGACATCACTATGCCAGTCATGGGAATTGAACCAGCGACTTACTGATTACAGGCACAAAGCCAGTGATCACCCGTGAGTGTATGTGTGAGGGTACCAACAATACTCACATTATGAGATAGGGGGAAAATACTCCCCCCCCCCCAAAACACTATTTCTCTGAGGTGACAGGACATTAAGTCTTAAGAAGTTGGCCCACGGTTATATCTAGAACTGCCCATCAGAATTACTCATGAAAAATCCGTATATATTTGTAAAATTAACTTGCTTTGATTAAAGAAATTCCAAATATATTATTTTCATAAGAGCTTCATACAATCAACAGAACGAGCTGCAGTATTGTCGTGCCACTTCATACAAATACCTCAGATCTGACATCATTAACTTCAGAAAAGCTTTTTGTAATCCTAATTAAAAACTATTTTTCAATTTTCCCGTATTTTCATACTTTTTAATGAATGAATGAATGTTGCTCAACCTGCTCATATTTGTCTCATATAGCAAATAATTCAGTGAAAATGTCCTACCCATTAATGAATAAAACAAGCTCAATATGAAGAAATCCAGTGCTGTGCGGTGCAGAGAATGCTTCCTTGCCTAAGAAACAGCCCTGGGAAACCCTTCCAAAAGTCCACAGCAGAACCTTAGGTTTGACTGGCCAAGAGGACTCAGAGTGGCACCTAGTGGGCTCAGTCCTCATTACAGCTCTTGGTTTACATTCAACGACAAAATAAAATTAAGAAGCATTGGGATGTGGCTGTGGCTGTTTCCAAAGAACTGGAAGTCAAAGGACCAGAACTCTGGTGCAGCTTAAAGCAGCCCGAACAAAAAAGAGGACACTAATGATTAGATCATGCCCTTGACGTCACACTTTGATATCAAAACATCTAGACCGGCAGGTTGTCTGCACTCCTTAGCAAAAATTCAACTCCTACCAGGCTGTCCTATACTTGTGCAACAAGAAATTAGTGAAGAGAACCAAATCCTTTAGCGAAAAGGGGAGAGTGAGAACCTTCACTCTCAGGGTCTTGAAAGGGATGCCAGTTCCATCACAAGGGTCATGCCTGCAGAAACTCACACGCGACGAGAAGATGACAGAGGTCACATAGACCGCATGTCTTTGGACTGTGAGAAGAAACCTGTTTTTCAAGGGGAGAACATGCAAACTCCACAGGTGTTTCTCAATACCAAGAAAGCAAAGATCAAAC
>JAAGVU020000061.1:25977436-25988043 GCA_011763525.2 Mormyrus iriodes | reverse complement strand
ATCATTTTTTCACTTTGATTTTCAGGGTGTCTTTGAATTCAGCCCTTTGTAGGTTGATAATTTTCATTTCCATCAAATGATGTGGCATCCTTTCCTTCCTGACACATTACCCAGTCCATATCAGTACAGCTTTCCAGCATGATTTTTTTTCCCATTGAGATCTTATGTGTTCCTTTAATTTTTTTGAGCAGTGTATTTATAAGTAATTTGATGTTCGCCCTCTAGTGGCCATTCATAAAACATGTACAGACTGTATCATTGTCAGAAGTGACTCAAAGGTTCTCCATGCCGTGGAGCCACCCGCTGGTTTGCACCTTGTCTGCCTTCAGCCTCTTCAGGTAGGAGGGGCTGTCATAGCCCCTGGCCTGCCACACCTCCTGCAGATGGTTAATCATCCAGGCATTTTTCCGCTGTTTGGCCAGGTCCAGAGCCGTCTCTCCCTGGGGGCACAGGCAGGTGCACACACAGACAGACAGACAGACAGACACAGACCCATGCACGCACACACACACTCGTGTCAGGACAGCTTGTGCGTAGTGGGCAGTTCCGGTGTGGTCTCTAAACCGGCCAAGGGGCGGAAAGCCGGCTGGGAGCCACAGGAGCACAGGAACAGTGTGAAGCGGAATCAGCCTCATAACAGATCCCACGTGTGTCCTTACTGCACCGCCTGCCCCATAGGTCCTGATGGGATTTTATTTGGTGCCCGGAGAGGCTCATACAGTGAACGTAAGAAAACTGGACATGTAGAGGCACGCATCAAGAAGATCAATTTAAGCATTTTGTAACACACAAGCAGCTCCAAAGAAATACTCTGGGCCGTAGACAAATTCACTGGGGGTCAACTGAACCCCCTACTGGTCAGATGAAAATATTATTTGAACATATTAAGTTCAATCAAATTTACATTATACTGTAATATAATAACTTAATTTTTCATAAAAAATTTAGTAATCATTATATTTGAAATAAAGTTTGTATTAGCTATATGAATATGTAATTAAGTATTTACTTATTTTGTTTTTACAGATTAACACAAGTAACTCAGCTTGGCGTAGGTTATAGTGAATGGCTGGCTGGGCTGTCTCACCTTGCGCCCCCCGGAGAGAAAAGCCTGGAGCCGCCTGCGTTTTGGGCGGTCCTGCAGTCCAGAGAGGCCCACTTACCTTGATGTTCTGCGCATCCACATTGGCGCCGGCCTCCAGCAGCAGGCTTATGACCGTGGTGTTGGCAGCGAGCACGGCCCAGTGCAGTGCTGTGTTCTTGTGGTACTTGTCGCCGAGGCTGACAGACACGTTGAAGGTGAGCAGCAGCCGGGTAGGATCAACGCTGCGGGCAGAAGTGTGACCACGGAATGGGTAAACAACCTGTCATGTCATCACTGAACAAAACAGCTCACCTGACAAAATAAATAACACAAAAATGGCACCGTCCCTTTAACAAGCCTGTCTCTGTCCACACGTGTCAGTTGCTTTAAAGGTTTACACACACTCCCATACCTGTGTGTCCTATAAGCTGCCCACATCAATGGAGTCATTCCATTCTGGTCCATCATGTCTACATTCTTTTAGCAGGGTGGCAGGAAGATAGAAATGCGAGTGAGATGCACACAGTGAGAACACTTGCTTTTATTTAAAAACAGGCAGATTTCTTTAGCTCACAAGAAGGCTGTGACGTTCAGCGACAGACTTAAGGGTTTAGAAACGCTGCAGGAGATCCAACAAGGTACATCAGCAGTTAGATTTTGATACCAACAATAAATGCTGCAGCTCCTCGTTATGGACAATATCACTAAGGCAAAATACTACACAATTATACAGAAGGCAGTGAGTTAGTGCTACCTGACTAGCAGCCACTGTCAAAAGGTGAATGGGATATTAAACAGATTGAACTTCATCTTTTAGTCATCGCTTCTTTGTAATGTTTCACAGCAACCTTTGAGCAGAAAGGTTATCAGCTATTAGAGCTGAAAACAGGCAGTCAGTAACTCTTTGAAATTGTGTTTCCCTCCGTGCATGGGGTGGCTGTTTCAGAGCTCACCATCTGCATTCCTACATTCAACTGACAGCACTGTGTATGTGTCAGCCAGTCTGCAGGGGGAGCTGTCTGAGGAGGAGGGGAACAGAGGCCTACCTGCCCCTTGGCTATGAAGTAAGCCACGATGGAGGTGTGGCCAAACTGCGCAGCCAGGTGGATGCAGCTGCAGCCCTCACCGTCGATGAGAGCCGGGTCGGCTCCAAACTTCAGCAGCTGGACCACCATGGACAGGTGGCCCTGCCTGAGTGTGAAGCATTTCAGTAAAGCCCCATTCTTCTCAGACATGCTTGTACAAGGCTTTACAAAAACATGTCAAATTAAAAGCGCAAGGGATTCAAATATATCACATTTTGAGATACTTGAGCAGGTTCTGTACAGGTTAAGAACATGGAATTAAATCACTTGAAGGTTATTGGTTCACGGTCTTCGAACAAAGCACCGAATAGCTCTTATAAAATACCTAGATGTCTCTATAGACAAATATTACATTCTGTTTGGATATTTTGATTAAATTCTTACCACTTCATCTTATAAATATAGAGTTTTATATGACAAAGTGAAATCCTCTTTTTGCATTGGAGGTCAGAAAGAAGGAATAAGACCTCATTGTCCTGGTGTCACTTCAGGATCCTCTGAAGGTTTTAGTAAATACCTGAACTACCTTTTTCTACCATGTCACATACACTCAATCACCAGTTTGTTATTTCATTGTGGTTCCAGCATCTCAGAAACTGTCTCCCTCCTGGAATTTCCACATAGTACAGTGTCTAGAATTTGTGGAGAATGTGTGATAAACAAAAATCATACCGTGAGTGGTAGTTCGCTTGCCAAAAAACACATTGTTAATGAGAGAGGTCAGACAAAGCTTCCTGTTTAAGCTAACAGGAAGGCAAGTGCAAAAACACAAACTCAATGCAACCCCAGTGTGCAGAAAGGCATCTCCAAAAGCGCAACTCGGCAATCCCTGAAGGGTGGTTTTGGAGACAGAAGGGGGTCCTACCTGGTACTACCTAGGGATACATAATAAAGCTGCCCCTGACTCCATATCAGTACATAGCTACGGAGAAGTTTTACCTGGTGGCCCAGTGCAGCGGTGTTGAATTCAGATCTCCTCCCAGCTGGTCCACAATGGCACCCTTTGAGATGTAATACCTGTACCAACATGCGAAGTAGGTGATGTGCATGCACCCGGATTGTAATCTGACTCTTCATTTCAATGCTTAAATCAGACGCCTGTCTGTTTTGACAACCAGAGTCACAAACCGCATGTTGATATGAGTAATTAAGCACCGAGTGGTGAGAGTTCATCCTCTAGTCACACCTCCACCAATCTGCCGATTCTTTTTCACTCCATATCATAAATTAGGCTTAATTACTGCTGATTAAAGCCATCATTTATCTTGACAGGCGTCTAAAGATGCAATTTTTTATTCACTTTGTAGCGCAATGTGATTTTAGATTTGAAAATATATTTTACAAAGCACAGAAAAATTAAACAAAGATCTGATTGATCGTTTGAGATCCACATGTGAACTAAATATAAACAAATGCCCATAAAGGGGCTGCTCTATAATGTAGTTCTTGCACCACCTGATCATAATTATATTAACATCTCATGGAAACATCTCTTCAAAGCTGTTTGAGAAGCAGAGCCCCAGTAAGGCACCAACACCTCTTTACAGGTGGGGAGTCTAGGAAGTGAGGTAACTCATACTGAAGACCACGGTACTTCTAAAGCACAAGCCTGACCAGCCAGCGGTCAGAAGAACTCATAAAGCTACTTCTGGTCTTAAGGCTCTCCAACAGAGTTCAGTGTGTATACAAGCCAGACTCCCAAAATATCAAGTTGCAGGTAAATGTCAGATGAGAGGATTTTTGTCGTTGCTCACGGCAAAATTGGGGAAAGCATTTTGATACTGTGCCATGTCATACAGGAGAATGCACAAAAAGCACAAGCCAACATTATGATCACAAGGAAGGAAACCATTAACCAGAACACATGGAAGTGCATTTAAAAGGGGATGGGCTAAATTTACTGCTAAATGGACTATGTACGATACATCTGAGAGTGGCTATGTGTGCATGTGCCAAAGGACTCACAGGACTAGGCCAAGCCGGTTGTTTCTGGCTAGCGTCTATGTCAGTGTGTGCGCCTTCACTAGGAGACTCACTTGACCAGGTCGAGCCGATTGTTGATGGCGGCCCAGTGTAGCAGGGTGACGTTCTCCTTGTCAGGCTGTCGAACATCATAGCCCGCCTCCACCAGCTCTCGACAACGCTCGAAGATCCCATACCTGCAGGACGCGGCAGGGTGGATCAGAGCAGCCCACACAGATCCATACATACCAAATACAAAGCTTTTTAAAATGGACACATTTGTTAGGAAGACCACGAGAAAACAATCTGACTTTTGAATGGGTGATTTACTTTTTGGAATTTAAGCCCAAATTTCTGAGAACAGAATTGTGCAGTACATGTCTGTGAAGGGGAGAATAGAGTAGGCAATCCTACAGTTCAAATGTGAAAAGGAGACCAGATTAAACAAATCCAGAGAAAGGATTTTCATTAAAGGCAGAAAACAAAATTGACATTGTTTTCGCAGTTTGACGTTGAATGAGCAGTGATCGATTTCGGTGCACCGCCTGTGCAGGGTCTCCAAACTGAAGAGTTTGGTTTGTTCTGATCCCACCCATTTTCCACAATTGGCTGACATAATGTAACGCCATGAATTGGTCAGCGGGACTTATTATGCAGTTTACCGGCATGCTTTGTACCACACTGCACGTATCTTTAAATAGTGTAAGTTAATACAGTGATCCCTCGTCCATCGCGGGGGTTGCGTTCCAGAACCGCCCGCGAAAGGTGAAAATCCGCTAAGTAAAAACCATATGTTTATATGGTTATTATTGTATATTTTAAGCCCTTACAAACCCTTTATATTCTCTTAGATATTAGGTAAGATTCGTTTTGTATGTAATTATGTATGTAAACACTCAGTTTATATACTACACACAAATATATGTATCGTATATCATTGAAGAGTTTTAATACGTAAAACGTAGTTGTAAACACATTGTAATACATATTAACAAAAATAATTTTATATTTACTATAATATACAGTAATGCACTAGTTTTACTTACTTACCCAGTTATATTAGATATGATACTAATATTAAAGGAATAATCATATTATATTTCCAAAATACGAACACTGCAGTCATGCGCCATTTGCATTCTGGTAATGTTTACATTCTCAGCTGATTTCGTTCGGTGAAATCAACAGGGCAAACCAACTGAGGCAGCATGTACCAGAAATAAAAAGACCCATCGTCTGCAGAAATCCGCGAACCAGCGAAAAATCCGCGATATATATTTAGACATGCTTGCATATTAAAATCTGTGATACAGTGAAGCCGCGTATGTCGCGTGTATGTATATTCATGTATTTGTGTTGTAAACAGAAAATACTGTAACCGTGTAAAGTAAATAAATGTGTGTGATTCATCAGCATGTAACCATGGGTGTCATTCATAGTATTAAATAGTGGTTGTTAATAAAAAGAGCAACTTCCATTTTAAAAGCGCCATCATCATCTTCATTAAAATAATTCACATACTCGCCACAATACGATCATTTGTTCCATGCATGTGAATCTGCTGTGCCGAAAAAGTTCTGCGGCCTCTAGGGTTGTGGCATGACACAGTAAGAATGAGAAGGTGGAGTCGTTTTCAAGGACAGACTGTTCTTGCTGGCATGTTCGAAGTATACGGCCACCTTATGGGAGAACCAAAAGAGGCTTTGAGATGCTCACTGTGTGGCTTTGATGATGTCCCAGGTGCTGTAGTCCTCCGTGTGGCTCTTACGGCCGGCACTCTCGCTGTATCCGTGGCTGTAGTGAGGCTTGATCTCCTGTTGCGAGAAATGGCGAGGTCACCAGTCGCACTACCAAAGTTCCAGCACAATGACCCCTGCAGGAACATCAGTGCTGGTCCAATTAAAATAATAAATAGTAATAAAATGAAAAAAGGTAGAAGGTAATTCATAGGCCTTCAAACTCCATTACTACCTACAGTAATGTCAGTGCAGTGCTAACAGTAATAAAGCTCTTAATTGAAGAATATTAATTTTTTCATTTGTCCCTCATAAGTGTCAAAAATAATTTTAAAGACTTATTAGAGCTTGTACTTCAGCAACAAGCTTTTCCCCCCAATCTAATTCTAATTTTGTTCCGTACTGGAATTCTGGGGGAATTCCACAAAGAGGTCTGCCACTGCATTGTGACCAGGGTGCCCACAATGCTGCACGCCATACGCCGTATGTGGCATCCTCATATAAAAAAAATATCCCAATATTACCATGTCTCATGGCTGAATACATAATCAAAGAAGAGACTGTTCACCATTACTCAACCCAACTATCTGTAAAGACTTCTTTTCTTAACTGGAAGCATTTCAGATAAACAGCAGAAATCCTAAAAAGGTGATGGCATGAACTGATTTCTTCACCCTCTTTCTGACCACTGATTAAGAACGGTTTCATTTCACTTTAAGTCGAAGGCTGTTGGACTCGACTGGTTTGGCTTTCTTCCTGTTCTGCAAGTCTGTGCTGAATAAGAACTTCAAAATGGTCATGGAGGGGATCTGCAATGCTAACGCAGTTCATCCCAATCTTACCTCTTCGCCGGGTACAGAGAGAGGTGTTGCGCTTTTCCTTGGTCTCAGAGAAACCATGACTGCTGCTTATAATACCACATACCCGAGGCTTTCAGAGAAATGACACACATAACATGTATCTAACACCACATTCAGATTCAGATTCAGAACCAGCACATGCCATTTCCTGGAAGACTAGTAACTGGCTCGTACAAGAATAACAGGTTTCCTCACACTGTCAAATCGGCTGCAACATTCCCTCAAGAATAATGATCAACACTGAACTAATCTTATTTGAAATCTAAACACGTTAAGCTGAACCCTCTATATGTCGCTAAAACAAAGAAATACACAAAATGCATTTAGAATCACCTCACTCCCATATCTGGTGCTGACTAGGGATGGGCGATTTGATGATATCAAGTAACCTGGTGTCAATATCTCACCAGTGACTATCGCTTTTATCAAGGAAGAAGGCTTAGGAAACACTCAAAGAAATGCAGTATGCAAAGGTATCCATGTATGCAAACGTAGGTTATAATAGAGGTTTCTGGCTAGGGCTTACCGTAAGTTTGTGAGCCACTGTTTTAGACGGCTCACAACATGTTTTTAAATTGCATTTATATGCAGACCACCAATAGACTGTTTTCCATCCACAGATTAAAAAATGTTGATCAGAATCCCCCCCATCCCAGGTCGGCCAATTTTAACACCATCTTGCAGATTTTGTTTTTCTCCCCCCATGCTTTCACATTTTTCTTTTGGCTAAAAAATGTAGGTGCCCATCTTGGTGCATGCTTTTGTGTGTGTGTGTGTGTGTGTGTGTGTGTGTGTGCGTGTGTGCGTGAGATTCTGTTAATGATCATTAAATACAAAATAAATCCATGCTTCTGCTTTCTTGGACAATACAGTCCTTTTTAAGAGTTTACAAACTGACCGTCTCTAGAAAAAATGGAGTGTACAATCCATCACACCCTACCCACTCGCCAGGTCTCAGTTTTGAAAGTTTATCAGCGCTATGCGTTTTTTTTTCTCACCTTTAAATGTTTCTAATGCATCTTCTCACACCTTTTTTGTGCAACTTGGAAAACATTGAGAATAAAAGGCTTTTACTCTTCATAAACCAAATACACGTGATCCAACTTTCCCGGTCATTAGCAAATCACAGAGGTTTGCTGAATCTTTCTACAAAGCAGAAGGAAAATATAAAAACTAGGGCTGCAAAAAATGATTAAATTGTTAAAAGTTTTATCAAGCAATCAGGTTTTATCAAGCAATCAACTAATAGTTCAGCCAATGCACAGGGTTTAAAGAAAACTGCAAATGGTTTATTTAAAAAATACATCTTGATGCTTTTTAAGTCAGTTGTAATAACTTTACTTAGGGCTGCCGTGATTAGTCGATGTAGTTGACATCAACGCTGAAAATGTGTCTTCATCAGTATTTTGAAATTGTTATTTTAAAATGATTTTAATGAAACTACTTTTTTGATTTCTGAAACGCTTCAGTTCATTGTGACAAATATTTTCCTTCAATATCACTACATAATTGTGGGAGTATTTCAAACTATCGCAAAACAGGTGGTGATCTTACACCGTGCAAATTTTCGGCACTAGCGCTATACGCGAGCAGTATTCTGGATGATGGACCATCAGAAAAGGTAAAACCACCTTAAATGTTGCTAATTCATGTTTATTAAATTACCATTAGTATGGAGAGCCTTTTAATATCTCTTATCCTTGTAGCTGCTAAATACACTTATTAATAACACCAAGAAGTTGTATGTCTGCTACCTTACAATCTCCAATGAGTAAGTGTTTGAGAAAATGGTTAGGCTAAAATCTGAGCTTATTCTACATTGATTGATGGTGCCAGTGAGTGTGTTCGTGCACGATGTGCTTGTTGGGACCAGTGTTACCTTTGTACACTAAAACAAATATGGACACAATTTAAAAAAAACAACTTGTGAAATGAAATTAAAATAAAAACTATATTTACCTAAAAACATGCTGGATTTTAGACTGCAAAATCACATGCAAATGCACCAGCATCTTTTTACCATTTATTCACAATATCTCCTATTTTAAAAGATATTGTGGCTGCTGAGCTGTCCCTTTCTTCACTGCGACTTCAGTGCTTATTGCTTCCATGCTTTACCAAAACAGTAGCATGTGGCATACTCTGCCAACCAAATTTAATAAACATAAAGATACACCAAATTTATGCAGATTACTAACATATGGGCATCGCAGAATGCCTCTCATTAATATTTTAGGCGTACTACTAATATACTTATTGAATTGTGGGTGTAAGTAAGGTCCGTATAGTAAAGCCAGCGTCCGTTATCTAAAGCGCTGGAATGGCTTATTTTGGCAACAACAAACTATAATTAGATATAATAAGAGTAACGTAACAGTCAATTTTCTGGAGGAAAATTCATCTTTCAGATTAATTGACCAATCTGTAAAATAGTTGATAGATTAATTGATAGAGAAACAGTTGTTAGTGGCAACCCTAAACTTTACATAGTGCAGAGGATCTATTTAGAGTGACAAAGAGGCATAAAAACAAAGACCCCATCATATTTAGCTAATGATTGTATATTATACCACGGTACATGAAATTTTGATGGGATTTTCAAAAGCAACGCTATTCCAGCATTTTCAAATCTTCACAATAAAATTTGCTGTGGGGTTCCCCCCTAATATCAGCGCCAAGATTCCAAAGTACTGCAGTATACTGTATTACTGTAATACTGCCCAAGGCTTTAAACATGTTCATAAGAGTTTTCCCATTTCACTACACTGCTTGTATTTGTGTTTGTTGAAATACATCTGCCCTCTACCGGTCTGGTGTTGGTCACTGCTGTATACATGCACCATCCACAACCTTCTGTGTCCACATACAAATGTAGCAGCTAAATTATAGTTGTGTACAAACAACCATGCTTGGACTGTAACGGCACGTGGAAAAGAAGTGTTAACTAGGCTGAATGCACCAATGTTAACGTTACTATATGATGTCATTACACACAATTTGTGCAGAAAACCACACAAAATGCAACGACAAAAATCACAAAATTCTTTGTCAAATATTTTTATTATTCATTATTATCGATGCTATCGATTAGTTGCTGCAGTCCTAATAAAAACAAGGAACCGATTCGCCGGCTGTGTAGCAACAGGACGAAGTCCATGAGGCGAAAGGAACACTTTTTTGAAAGGATGGAAAAAAAGAATCAGCCTCAATAAGAGTATGTCATTTTTAGCATGGCTGTCAAATCCAAGTAACACTGGCAGAAGGAATTTTACACATGTGCAAAATCCAGCTTTGCTCTAACAGCCAAACAAAAAAAACATCTTTAAAAATCAGATACTAAAAACAGATAGATAGCACCTTAAACCAGAATTATTCAAAAAATGAGGCCGAAGGTGTAAATTTCACAAACTCCGCCAATATCACAGCCGTGTGGATTTACGCCCCGAAAAGAACAGTAAGGTGTTTTGTTTGCT
This sequence comes from Mormyrus iriodes, assembly GCA_011763525.2. Taxonomy (NCBI): domain Eukaryota; kingdom Metazoa; phylum Chordata; class Actinopteri; order Osteoglossiformes; family Mormyridae; genus Mormyrus; species Mormyrus iriodes. Next base: position 25,977,843 of record JAAGVU020000061.1, on the reverse strand, counting down.
CGCTAGAATGCTAACCCACGCTTTGGAGAGGTAACAGTTGACAGAGATAACGCAACCAAAGTGAACAGACAGGGGCAGCATGCAGCTATTACAGCCTTAGTATGGAAAAGCTGCTTCTCTGGAACACTGATTGAAACATCAGCTTTATTTGTGGCCACTGCTGGCCAAAAGCTTTGATGTCCATAGTATGAGGGCGAGACCAACTTAGGCCGCACACAATGAAATTCCCGTGCAATGCCCAAGTCCAACGTGGCTGACACTCTTCTAAAGATTATCAAGAGATTTATATTTTCACACATATACAGTACTGTGCAAAAGTCTTAGGCAGTAAAAAGAAATGTTTAAAGCCATTTATCTGGGTAGTAAATGTATATTTGCTCAGAATTAAAAATTCAATATAACATTAG
>JAAGVU020000061.1:25965540-25977242 GCA_011763525.2 Mormyrus iriodes | reverse complement strand
AGTTTTACACCAACATAAAGATCATTTAAACATCATCTTCTTTGGCTGCCTAAGACTTTTGCACAGTACTGTAAATATAAGATCAATTAATACTCTGGCAAGACTGTAAATTTAAATTTGGCTCCAGCGTTTAGTTCATCACCAGGTTTCCTATAGGGACCCCATTTCCTATTACAAGCATTTGATTGAAGTGAACCGGTCAGTCAAAATTACATTTAGCATATGACCGCGTGTGCGTGCATGGGTGCATGTGGGTACATGCATATCTGAAAATGCTTGTCTGAGATAAGAAACTGTCACCAGATGTGAAGTCCAAATAAGCCCAATAGAAAACCTCTGTTTGCGTACATAGCTTAAAAAAGAAAATTAATGTGCTGTTTTACTGGTTTATGCCTACCAAGTTATGATTATTTAAAAACAGATGTGTTTCGGAAGGAAAAGTCATTGCAAGACTATGAGATCTAGCGGTTCCTTGTAAAGTTGATGCTTTCAGAAAGGGGTAAGCTTAACAGGTGAAATGTTTGGCTAGCAACACCAAGAGGTGTAGTACTTAGTATGTACCGGTGATGTTACCAAATAAGCAAGAGATTAACCTCTCTCTTAAGAAGGTACAGCAGCTGAACTGATAGGTAGAACAGGAAGTTCTACACAAAACAGAACTACAGATCATGCAACTGTTAGTAAATTATTTATTTTAAATTTACTGTAATGACTCATTTGTCCTATAGGTCATATTTGTCTTAAAATTTATAAGCCTGGACTATTGGAGCAATTCAGAAATTTTTCTTCGTCAAAAACACGAAAGCAGTATCCTCAATAAGACATGGATCAGAAACCTTCCGGTTGCAAGCCCAAAATACTTACCACCATGCTACCTGATATCTTTTGGCATACTAATAGAAACACGTCTAGCAAGTAGTCGCAACCACCCAAAAACTACGACACCCAACAGAGAGTGAACTTGTTTTGACTGCATTATTGTAGATGTCGCAGTGTAATGCCACTGAAGTACTTGATAGAGCTCACGGCAATGGTATAACACATTAACTATACTCATACGTAATTCGCAAGTAATGCAATCAGTACACACGCAGTACGCATCCTAAAAGTTATTCATTCTGCTGTTATAAGAAGCCGCTTAAGGTTTTCGACAAGTCTCCAATGTCATTCTTAGAAATTTTATTAAAACGGTACATTCGTTTCCACTACCTTGAGATTGTAACCCCCCCCATTGCATGCTTACGGTATGAATACGAATAGTTGGTTATAAAAAAATAACATTAAAACCATTGCTAAAGACGATACGTTTCATCGTTCTGACATACTCCTTTGCTGTCCTGTTTTCCGCCTAGAAAATATGAGGCTGCATTGGCAGCCACCAAAAAATTAAAGCAAGCGACATCGTTTTCAGGACGCAGTAAATGCATTATGTAGCATGATAAATGTATTCTGGTAAAAACGACGGGACGACGACCAGCCTTGTGTGCAAGAAGCGGCCCGAGTTGTGCAATTGTTTCCTCCGCTACAGCATCAGATGCAAGTTAAGGAATGGAGCTCAATCTAACAAGACCGTATATTTCTATAGATTTCAGGAAATCCGTACAGGGAATGCATATTTCACAGTACACCAGTTCACCTTCCTTCAACACTAAATCTCTTGAAGGGGTATCTGACAGATGTAATTGGTGCTTGCCGTTCCCTCTTCCTGTGCCTTTCCCTGCAGGAGGTCTAGTCCGAACCATATCCGAAACCAAGTCATCATTACCCCGACCAACTCCTTCATAACACGCTAAATGTGAAGCTACAGACCTTGGAGCTCTTTTACAACATACAAGGATCGCACGACTAACCTCTGGATGAAGAACGGGGACACAGTCAGCTTCTTTCTCGTATTCATTCTCAGCATCAGCCATCTTGGTGTCCTGGCCCGCTGGGCATTATGGGAAATTAGGCTCTCATTGGAAATAAACAGGACGAGTGCAGGGTTCCCTTTAAACAATCCCTGTCCAGGACAGGCTGTGTAACTGCTCACGGCTTATAAACACAAATTAGCATTTTTAACAAATACGCCAAAGGCTTTCATTCGTTTGTGTATTTTAAATGGTGCATGTAAGCAACAAACGTATATAAAAGCTATCGGGTTTCGTCTGTATATAGTTTTTTTTCTTAATAGCTCGGATGTTAAATTGTAAGAACTGCGGGTTTATGGAGAGAAGCCCTTGAAGGATGCGCATAAGGCTAATGTTCATGTGAAGAACAACGTCCTGTAGCTACTCTAATAATTAAATGCCGGTTATCTAATAAAGCTATGTGGCTATAGTGGTATGTAGAACCAGAATACAAATTTTGGGCTGCTTTTCAGGGAATATGTTCCTTCACGTGTATTGTGGAAATTCACAGTCAAAGAATAGCGAAAACTATGAATCCATAATGCCAGTAGTAGGTAAATAAATACAACGTAATGCTTAAGACAACCCTAAAAAGATATCTGACTTAAAAAGTTGAGTTTCACAGTCCAGAAGACATGTGGCTAATAGCACACCTACCGCCCGTCAGTAAATAATATCGCTTCCTTTTTCATATAAATACAATTTTTTCCAGGGTAAAATCGTGTGTGCACACCATTGCCACGAGATGTCGCACGCCACATAAGCTATCGTGGTAAAATTACAGATCAATACGTACTCCATAAAATGTAATTTTTCAGCCGTCTAACAATAACTATGGCTATATATATATATTACATACGATGAAAAAATACATTTATATCGTCTCACCTTCAGGCGTATGAACGCACTTTAACAGCTGGTTAACTTTTGAAAACACAGTGACTATAGTCGAAATCAGTCAAATGCCGAGCCAAGGCAGCCACAGGCATTATGAGTCGATAATCGATCCTACATTGCCTGGAAGAAAGAAGCGTAGCAGCTCTTGTCGCTAGAGATTTGAAACCACGCAAAGGGAAACGGCTGTAGGATGACAGATACGGCTGATAGCGTATGGGCCGAGGGATGCAAAAAATGTAAAAGAAGTGTTCTCATTCTCGCGAGTTCATAAATGCGTTAGCTGTATGTCGCGGCTAAATTAAATTTACTGAGACATGACCATTAGCTTGATGCCACTATAGCTATCTGAGCCCGCGTTGCTGTGCTGAAAAGTTGTGCCTGGTTACGCCAACAGAAATTGTACGTGGGTGCTGGATTTACTGCTTGGAAACTTTAAAACTAGGTAAGTCAGTCGAATTTTTTTTCTTTTCTTTTTTGTTTGGTGAGTAAAGATGGGTGCTGCATTAGGTAGCCCACGTCGGGAGGTGACAGAATAGCGAATGCGACAAAATGGCACATCTGCGTGTGAACGCCGCACACCCAGCTAACTGATCATCCAGCCGCTGCTGATCGGCTCACTTTGGCACGCCTGTTTACGTCGGAATGATGAAAGTCCTTTTTCTTCCTCACGTACAGTAATGAGGATTTACTTTTTACACGGGATTGTGGAAATGTCCCTCCCTTAACGCACACGCTCGAATCATACTTTCTGTTTTCTGCTTGAGTAAATGATGCAATTGCCCCCTAGCAAAATACTTTAACGTTCAAATCCTTAACTTTGGTATTCTTAAATTATACGTGTTTTAGAATCGTGGATTTAATTATTATGTTAAGCAAAAGCAGTTTTTTATTGTTTTCTCAGGGGATTTCTTATATAAATTGACTTTGCACTACAACTTTTATTATATACCTGCAATAACAATGGAAAACTGGGCTGTTATGTCCCGGAGTTTATTAAGAATCTTGTTAGTTAGAACAACTTTTTTTCTTTGATACATTATTGTATGTCTTGACTATTACTTGCGTATCATTTGACGTTATGCGGTTTTCCTGGAACATTTCACAACCCTGCCGGATGCACCTTATGGGGCCTGAAAATCTGTTATTGTATTAGAGTAACGCTGCACTACACGTGAGAATTTATGTTCTAGCTTATTCTTAATTAGGAGTAAAGCTCCATCCATCCATCCATCTAACCGCTTATCCTGGTCAGTGTTGTGTGTCAGGCTAAATGCAAAAGAAAACTGAAACTGACACATTTTATCAGTATTATACAGTATTTAAATATTTGTTAAGCAAAGGGTCTTATTAAGTGCACCTTTTTATACAGCTACAAATTTTATCATGGCGATTTAATATTCTCCGACTTTTAAATAGTGTATTGATGAAATTGTTTACACACAGAGCGTCTCACGGCGCATTTTACATTCTTTCCCATGACGCTAAATTATCTTGACAGTTATTATCCGAGTTGAAAATCAATGCTAATGCTGTGTTCCAGTCGGGGTTAACCGGGTTAAACGCGTTTCAAGTCGGAAAGCCATTTAGCAAAACCAGGGACCTGTTTCGAAAAGCAAGATTTCTTGCTTAGCCGGATAACTTATCGGATTTAAGGTACCTCAGTGTAAATGGGCTGTATCTTCGTTCACTTACATTTAGCTCGGACTACCTTAAATCCGACGAATTATCAAACTAAGCAAGAAATACAGTTCTAGCCCGGTTGTTAGCCATAGTTAGCAATATCAGTTGATCACAACGACACACTACGTGATGTTTTGCGCGTAAAACTCCATAGTGGCACGTCCACAGATAGCACTTGGATAGTATTGTGTGTATGACCGATTTAATGAGCCACAAATAAGACGAACGTGCTAATAAACAGTGTAAAACTACAGCTGACACTTCTGTTGATAAAGGGCGCAGCCATCTTGAATTCCGAGCTCCGGGTTCAGTTCACGAGTCAGAATTCCGACCTCTGGGGGAGTCCCAGTTGAAATTTCTGACTAGGAACTCGGAATTTACGAGTTACCAGTTCAAATGGAGTGCAGCATTATTACCTGATGTCACAAATCAACCAGTCAGTTCTTTTGGCTATTAACTGGATAGTTCCAATTGGGGTTTCTCAAAAAAACTATCAGCATACAGCTTATTAGGAGTCTCGATGCTCATTTATCAAAGGAAAAAGACCACATCCATCCGTCCTTCCATATCAGTTTATCCAGTGAACCTGGAGCCTGTCCTAGGAAGCATAGGGCCTGAACAAGGGAACACCCTGGATAAGATGCCAGCCCGTCACAGGTTTTCATGTGCAAGCAGTATGCCCATAGAGCTGGGTGGAAATCATATCACCTGCATTCATGAATACATAGTAAGTGATTGCAAATTGCTGTTTAAATCTGTAACGTCTTGCCCACCAAGCCAATCCAGTTGCTATTGTGGCTGATTTGCTAACCAAATCAAGTTTTCGTTTGGCTGTGTCCTGCAGATTCTCATGTCTTTGAAAGGTGAAAGCTGGGTTTCTGTATTTCAGATGTTCACAATCGGTGTTTTTTGGGCCATGTGTAAGCCTGTCATGTAAAAGGCCTTTAAGTCCAACCTCAGGAGCACATTGGTAAATTAACCACTCATTTTGAATTGACCTCTTATGATTCATGATGGGGGTGGCACGGTGATGCAGTAGTTAGCACTGTTGCCTCACACCTACACTTCCATGTGTATGGAGTTTGCGTGTTCTCCCTGTATCATTGTGGGGTTTCCTCCAGGTATTCTGTGATGCGTTGGCATCCCGTCCTGGGTTGTTCTCTACCTTGTGCCCGTAGCTTCCGGACCCCCCCGTGACCCTGAATACAACCCCTGGCAACAATTATGGAATCGCCACACTTAGATATTTCCCCAGATTTTTGTTTACTATGTAGCTAATAAACAAATTACAAATATGACACAAAACAATTTTTGTTTAATAGTTGAACATTCTGGCTTCATGAAATGTACCTCAAACTAATTAAGATAAATAATTTTAATCAATGATATAGTTTTGACCGGAGGACATAGATAAAGAAATTATGGAATCACTGTGTTGAGGAAAAAAAATATGGAATCACCTTGTAATTTGTTCATTGTTCTGAAGATCTCACTTGTGCAGTAAGTCAGTTTGTGAAATTTCTTCCTTGCTAGATATTCTACGGTCAGCTGTGAGTGATATTATTGCAATGTGGAAGCGTTTAGGAACAACAGAAACTCAGCCACGAAGTGGCAGACCATATAAAGCAACAGAGCAGGGTCGCTGTGTGCTGAGGCGCATAGTGCATAAAAGTCGCCAACGCTCTGTTGACTCGGTAACTGCAGAGTTTCGAACTTCCTCTGGCATTAACCTCAGCACAAATACTGTGTGCCCAGAGCTTCATGGAATGGGCTTCCATCACATCACAACATCACCAAACGCAATGCCAGACATCAGGTAGAGTGGTGTAAAGCACGTCGCCACTGGACTTTGGAGCAGTTGAAACATGTTCAGTGGAGTGACGAATCACACTTCTCTGTCTGGCAGTTTGATGAACAAGTCTGGGTTTGACGGATGCCAGGAGACCATTACCTGCCTGACTTGCTATTTGCTATCTGTAAAGTTTGGTGGAAGAGGTTTAATGGTGTGGGGTTGTGTTTCAGGGGTTGGGCCACTTAGTTCCAGTGAAGGGAACTCTCAATGCTTCAGCATACCAAAACTTTTTGGACAATTCTATGCTTCCAGCTTTGTGGGATCAGTTTGGGGAAGGCCCTTTTCTGTTCCAGCATAACTGTGCCCCAGTGCATAAAGCAAGGTCCATAAAGACACGGTTGGGTGAGTTTGGTGTGGAAGAACTTGACTGGCCTACACAAACCCCATCAAACATCTTTGGGATGAACTAAAATGGAGATTGCGAGAATGACTTTTCAAAAATTTTCACAGACACATTCCAGAATCTTGTGGAAAGCCTTCCCAGAAGAGTTGCAGCTGTTATAGCTACAAAGAAGGGGTGGGGGGGGCACAACTCCTTTTGGATGCCTATGGATTTAGAATCGGTTGTCATGGAAGTTCCTGTAGGTGCAATGGCCTGGTGTTCCAATACTTTTGTCTATATAGTGTATGTTCCATGAAGCCAGAATGTTCTGCCATTAAACAAAAATTGTTTGTCATATCTGTGATTTATTTGCTACGAAGTCAAAAAGCTGGGTGCATCCTCTAACTGTGGGGATTCCATCATTTTTGCCAGGGGTTGTAGGCCAAGCAGCTCCAGAAAATGGATGAATTGATGATTCTTTGCTGTTCAGTCTTTGAGAGAAGCGCATCAGTGCTGGGAAGTGGAAGAAGTCAGTGTTTCTGTCGTATGCATTGAAAGAATGAACACCAATTTGCTCATAACTTTAGTGAAAGTTCTTGATGTGGGAATATAGTGGTTGTGTGCCCATCTACTGTACAGATTCATTAAGAAGTGTCCTTTCAAACTGGCGTGCTCAATAAGGACGGCGAACACGTCATTTGTAGCAGTAGCGTGCTGCATTTTACTCAGGTTGTCCATCTAGGCCATTTTAATAGTAAAAGTGGTCATCAAAAATTAATGGATGACTTTGTAAAACGAATATAGTGTTAGTATGCATTAGTATTCAGCTTAGTTTGGAAGAAAAACAGCATTGTTGGTTGTGTGAAATTGAACCGCAAGGTCATTTTAATTTTTTTATATGGTCAGAAGAACAGAAGACTGCAATACATATTATATTGGGATAATTATGTACAGAGTTGAAGCAAAGGCTATACGCCTGGTAGGTGTTATGCTGTATGATTTGATACTGTGTGAGTAGGGTATCAGGCACAGGAGATTTTTATAGAGGCAACTTGTGATGTCAGAGTTGTACAGTGCCATATTGTTCTACTGTATTTTGGAAAAATCCAGAAATGCAGAGCCGGAACACTAGGACTATGGATGTGGCAAAGAGGTGAAGTGTGAATTGGTGCGGAACAGCATAGGATTAATCAGTATTACTCTGAAGGATTAATCAGTATTACTCTGAAGTGTAACGTGTCCTGTTTGAAATTACATTAAGTAAATATTTGCAGATCTGTATAAGTAATTATGAGAGAGGGATGTGAGCAGTGCACTTGTGGCAAAAATTGAGAACTGAAACTAAGTAAATAATTAATAACAATAAAAAGGTGTTGTTCATTTTTATTGGACATAAATGTATAGCTCTGGGTCTTTGTCAGATGCTTTCAAATCTGCCTGGTTCTTCTCTTAGTTATGAACTTAGATTAGTCTACCTTCCCATATTCCATAGCTTGGAGGTGCTTTGTGTCATTTCCTAGGCTGAACAAGCAACCCAAATCAACCAATCTGTTGCCCAGCACAGGAGGCAGCAAAAGGTCTGCCTGAATGTGGATATTAGTGGTTCTATGGGGGCACTGGTGTTCCATGTGGAGCTTCCTCACAGCTAGCCTATATGCTTTTTCAGACTGAACTTTGACTCCTAGAACTTACCTTCTCTGGGTCGGTGTTGATTCCTGTTGCTGTCTTTTTGGGACACTAACATTTTTAAAGTTCAAGGGAGCTTCTTTTGAAACGGCCTGTTTTAAGTGTATAAGCATGGTTTCTAGGTGATGTAAAGCACTTTTGTTTCATGAAAAAATATGAAAGCATTTATCGATTTTCATGTCCTTGTTAGTGTAATTTTTTTGTTTTGTGGCAGGACATAAGCTTTCTCTGTTAATGTCTGGGTCAACCATTTCCAAAGGTTCTGTGACTGATGTTTCAAGACCAGAAAATAAATCATTTTGGCATTATATTTAATGTTTCACTTTTGTATTGTTTCACTATTTTTATCTGAATCCATTGGAGGTCTGCCTCAATTGGTTTGGCTGATTAGCTGGCACTCGATTTCGTTCTGTCCATCTTACATAAAGCTTACCTTCAAAAGCATATGGCACAAGACAGGAAACACGTCGGGCTGGGTATTAGTTCATATCAGGGAACACTCGCACAGTACGGGCACACTGCGAGTTGAAGATTTACCCAAACTGAACTACAGCCAAAATAGAACATTTTACCTTCTAATAGAATCTTCAAATACGTTAGTGGTTATACCTTTAAGCGAGTCAAAAACCAACTACAAAAATGATTATTATTATTGGCTTGGAGAACTGGTGCAGAGCTCATGCAAAAGCAGCAGTGGTAAAGTTTAAACTGATTTTAATATAGAAAATCTTGAAAAGGAATATTAAAATAGCAAAGCTTGCTAAACTTTTTCTATGACTGAGTATAAATGTATTACCAAACCTTATTGATGATCTCAATTAGGCTTGGGTGGTATTACGATAATACCATATACCACGGTGTTTCGGGTCTTCGATCTCAACCCAGACTTGTGGTTGTTGTGGCGTGAAAATTGCATGTGCATAACATGTGATGGAAATATTAACATCACACATTGTGCAGGCCTAGGCAGGATTCAAACCCCCCAACCATGGAGGTCTGAGACCACTACGGCTAGGGTGGGGTGTTGGTGCTTCTGCAGTGGAATGTCTCGTCGTTTGAGCTTTTAGGCTAATGCATTTTGCACACACATGGAATCTGCTGAATAGCTGTACAGTTTCCTGAGATTATCTGGAAAAGAAATGGGCTTTGCTAAGTGGTTTCAACCGACATTTAGATGTTAGCGTGAATGCAATGAATGCTGCATTCCACTTACCTCGGAGGTCGGAAGTTGGAGTTGGGAATGACATCACACCCGAGTTAACTGCGTTACAGTACAGCAAGTCGGAAAGCCATTTAGCAATACCAGGGACCCGTTTCAAAGAGCAAGATTTCTTGCTTAGCCGGATAACTTGTCAGATTTAATTTACTCCAGTTTAAATGGCCTTTATCTTAGTTCACTTACATTTAGCCCAGACTACCTTAAATCTGATAAGTTATCCGGCTAAGCAAGAAATCCTTAGGCCCCAGTTCTAGCCTGGTTAATTATTAGCCATTGTCAATGTTAATATCAGTTGATAACAGCATATTATATGGTATTTTGCACATAAAAACACTGCAGCAACAAGTCCACAGATTTGCAAATAAGATACAAATGCTAATTAAACAGTATAAAACTACAGCTTTAACTTCTGTTGATAAAGGGTGCAGCCATCTTGAATTCTGAGGTCGGGGCTGTGTAGAATCCTCCGACTTTCCGAGTAGGAATTCCGACTTCAGGGGGTGTTCCAATTCCTGGCTAGGAACTTGGAATTTCCGAGTTACAAGTTCAAATGAAACGCAGCATAAGACCTCCCCTGATGTAACTTAAACAGAGTAGTGTGGTTTGACCGCAGCTACCTGTCCAGCTCCTCTGTGAATGAGTGATTTGCAGTCAAGCAGCAGTGCCTACAAGGTTTGTAATGTGTTTTTTTTTAACCTCTCGCAGGGTAGTTTTCGTTCTTCTTCTTTATGGAACTTCCCCTAAACTTGAGGCTATGGAACCTGGGTGTATTCCTAGCAGAAGTTGGGCAGCTTCACGGATTTGCGCTGCTCTCTTTTTATGGTGGTACCTAGCCCTCCGGCTGCAAGCCTCCAGGCAGGCTAGCCTCTGAATGAAGAGCATTACCTAGACCTCTCAGGGAGTTATAGTCAGCCATACTGACACTGAGCCTATTTAGGCTCATAGGGGCCTGATTCCATACCTTGAAAACCAGTTTCTATCTAGAATAAGGGACTTCGAGCTGCAGGGGAATATCCAGAGCACCTTTAAGTGTCATCTAATTAACCAGTAAGAACATAAGTCAGCAGGTGAAGCGATGGTTGCCTGCTGAATTTGTATGGCAGCAAAACGTTGCTGCTGATGTGGAAAAGTACAGAATTTCATCACTTTGGCTGTCTCCTCGCTGACCTGTTTACAATGCTTGTTGGGAGGTTTTCACACTTATTTCCTGTGGCTGTTCAGAATGTACATTAAAGGAGGCACAGCAGGGCATGCTGGGAGACAGCCAAGTGATAAATCTTTCTTTTGTAGGTTTCCAATTGTTCTCAAATTGGTTTTTAATGTCAGTTTAAGTGCTTAGTGTGGTGAATATCAAAGGGCAGTTGGGACCATATTTCTGGAGAGTTCATAGAAGAATGTGTTTGGCTGTCTGTCATATTTGTAGATGAGCTGTCCAGCCTCTCTTAAACATTTTGTGCAGCTCCAAGGCTCTGATGCCTCTTGGGTTTTTGCTGGGTTTGTTAAATTTGGTTGCTAACCTTGGATTGATTTTAGTCATTGACTCAAATTGTTAAATCATGAAGCTGATCTAAGGCTGCTCTCTGATGGACTAGCTAACTAGCGGCAGTGAGAGCTTCATTCTTCTCCATGACCCCTTCATGTTTATTGTATCCTTTGCTCCAGTGACTGGATGGTCCGCTGCTTGTCGAATCCTTTTCAAAGCAATCTTCATCTGTCTTCTGTGAAGTCGTGGTATACCTGCTTGTCCAGTGGATTGTGATATGTTGGTGGCATCTCACATGACATGCTAAGCTGCAGCTGAACATTCTCCTGTGTGGAGCTTCACCGCTGAGTCAGCAGCAGGTTTGTGGTCGGAAACCCATGCCCTGTTTCTACCTCTCTTCTGTGCCTGTACCCTGAGTCCCCAGGCATCAGGGTTGCTCTGTCTTTCTCGGGCTGCACTGGTAAGGCCTGACATGTCATGGACCCTTTCTTTATAGAACAGAGAGCAGCTTGGTAATTTCCAAGTGGCCGCTCTGTGGGCTCTCTGTTCCTCTTCCAGGTGTTCATGTGAAAATATTCTGTCTCTGTCCAGCCAGCAATAACACTATGTAACACAAATTTTGTTCCTGGACAATACATGTCATTTCTTAATTGCTTATGTTGTAAAAGTATAGA
>JAAGVU020000061.1:25918667-25938452 GCA_011763525.2 Mormyrus iriodes | reverse complement strand
TCTGCACACTGTGCGCCTCAGCATGCGCTATCCCCGCTCTGTGATTTTACGTGGCCTACCACTTCGTGGCTGAGTTGCTGTTGTTCCCAATCGCTTCCACTTTGTTATAATACCACTAACAGTTGACCGTGGAATATTTAGTAGCGAGGAAATTTCACGAATGGACTTATTGCACAGGTGGAATCATATCACGGTACCACACTTGAATTCACTGAGCTCCTGAGCGACCCATTCTTTCACAAATGTTTGTAGAAGCAGTCTGCATGCCTAGGTGCTTGATTTTATACAACTGTGGCCATGGAAGTGATTGGAATACCTGAATTAAATGATACTTTTGGCAATATAGTGTTTGTTTGTGTGTGTGTGTGTGTGTGTGTGTGTTTGTTTGTATAAAATATATATTTTATATATATATGTGTGTGTGTGTGTGCGTGCGTATACATATATATGTCTATATATACACAGTCTGGGGCAGATTAGGAGTCATGTTTCAGAATGATTTATTTATATATAATATAAAAAATCTTAAGAACCCATTTCACAGAAAGTGCAGAGATGTCAGTGCCTCAGAGTCATAACTTGGCACATCTGTTAATGGTTGATTACTGTGGAAATGCCCTTCCTCCTTTAAATTCAACTTAACCGGCTGTCAGTTGAAGAATTAGATGTGTGTAATGGTGTGTGGCCGGCCGCTGACAAATTTAAAAACCAGTGACTGGGATAAAAAATTGAACTCCTGCTCCTGAAAAAAATATGCTAGGAATTACTGGGATGAGAGGATAAAGTGAAGGGTGGGACAACTAAGGCTGGAGAGAAGGGGGGGGTCCTTTAGGGCCCCAGTCTATGTACTCCAAGGTCACCCGACACTGTGCTCTTTGTGTATTAAGCTTTTTCGTTCACAGACTGGACAAGTGGGAAAAATCCTGGCCTCCTTTTTCAAGTATCTTTTTTTATCAGAGAACCACGTCTAGTGAATCGAATCAACCATTGTTACTTGCCGTTTCAATTACCATGAATGAGCTTTCATTTTCACTGAAAGATGTTTGAGTTCACCCATTAGATCCCTTAAAATTGTAATTAAAATCACAAGCAGACTATCCATCCGTCTTCCAACCGCTTATCCTGGTTGAGGTCGCCTCGAGCTTCTCAGGGGCAGAAAGGGGAAACGGCGGGGGTACATTCTAGACAGGATGGTAGTCCACATACCTGATTACACTCACATTGTGGCCGTTTTAGAGACTCCAGCGAGCCTAACTGCATGTTTGCTGGAGGAAAGTTGAGTGTCCAGAATGAATATGCAATCTCCATGTATACAGTGCAGAGGCGGGATTCGAACCCCCAACCCTGTGTGTGGCTACACGGTTTCACACACAGTAATTTTACTCCCCTATGCACAAAATACAGCTATGGAAAAACTTGAGACCACTCTGAATTTTCAAACAAATCTGCATTCTAAAATCCTGGTTTGATCGTGGTTCTGCTGGTAGAAGGCTATGCTGAGCAGCAGGCTGCTTCCAGGCTCAAAATTTATAAGACAGTAGTACAAAAGTACTAAGTGAACAAGAGACACTGGGAAAGACCAGAAACCAGCCAGGTAACGGGCAGAAGGGACTTTCTAATGTCAGAAATGACCATCAACTTACCCAACAGTTTCTCATGAATCAGAGGATGACATCAAGTGACCTTCAAAAGGAATTGGAAACATTAAGTGCAGGTGTGAAGTGCACTGCTAGGACAGTTCATATCAGGCTCCTATATGCAGGACTGAAGTTGCATAAAGCACAGAAGTAGTTCTTCATGAAAGAGAAGAACCAGGCTGCAGTTTGCAAAAAAAATATTATTCACACACACACCCATAAACTGAGAAATGAGAGCTAATAGTATAAGGTAACTTTAGTAAAGGGGGATATGTGCAAAAATGACAGAGATGATAATGTTAATTCCCATAATGCTCTGTGGCCAACCCATATTGCATTTGACATTTCTCAGAGATCTCCAAGTTTCTCATCATACAGCCCTGTTTTATTGTACAGTAATGAAGAGTGCTTTACAAGCAAGCTTAAGGCAGTCTATCTGCCATGGCTGGGTCAAGACTACGCTTCCTAATTCCAGCTGCAGAAAGTCCACTCAGCAGCCATGTGGATTTGATGGGATTTTAATTAAAGGAACCTATGGAGAGTAAGCTGGGGAAAAGACAGGGCTCAGCCGACTTGGTGAGGTGATATAATTGAGCTGAACTGTTGGTGGTCAGGTTCATGTGTGAGGAGAACTTTAATTGGGTTGCTAAGTGTGTTTGTTTTAAGATGATTAATTGGCCGTGTGCACAAGTGCATAGGTACCCATTCAGCCGTCCCCAGTACAAGGAACAACAGCATACAATTAATGCAGTTAGATGTGCAGTACGCTAGATGAGAAACTCTTCATTGTTCTTTGGCCCGGTGTTAATTATTTCAGTCAATGCAGATGAGTTTCAGCTGAGCTGCCCAGGAGTTTTATGGCTGTAGCATAAAGGTACCGGTTTAATGTATGAAAATGTGATGCCTGGATTAAAGATGAGAATTTGTTCCCCCCGTTGTGTAGTAAGGATGGAAAGCTGCTAATAGATTTTTGCGGGTTCATTTTAGTGTAACCAGAAAAGGTTAAATTGGTTTGTGACTGGTTTATATAATGGACATTTGCATATTGAGCCCAACATGCTTGATAACGGAGCATGTGGGTCGTGGTTTTTTTAACCCTGGATTCTAATGTGCCTTTGCATGTGTGCTTCTTCAGGCAGGAGAAGCTTCGCAGACGGAGACTGTGTCGGAGGAAAACAAGTCTCTGATATGGACCCTGCTGAAGCAGGTCAGGCCTGGAATGGACCTCTCCAAGGTGGTGCTGCCCACCTTCATCCTGGAGCCACGCTCGTTCCTGGACAAGCTGTCCGACTACTACTATCACGCAGACTTCCTGTCCGAGTGAGTTTCACACAAGTCTCTCATCCTGCGTCCTTTTTAATTTAATTCCAGTTGTTTCAAAGCTGATGATGGTTCCCAGTGTAGTTAGACAACAGTCTTTTGAGCTAAATTGTATATTACATGCCGCCATTCAGATTTATTCCCCCTTAAAGGATACTAAAGTAGGATGCAATCAGAGGTGGACAGTTCAGGTCCAGAAAGTAATAATCCAGACCAAGATTTTGTTTCAACCAACCAGTTGAGTACTCTGTGACTAACTATTTTTACTGAACTGGTTGGTTGAAACAAAATCTTGGTCTGGATTTATGCTTTCTGGACCTGAACTGTCCACCTCTGGATGCTGTTAATGACCTGTAACATGTAGGGTTTTGCCTGAAAGTGAGTTCAAACTTTTGTCTGTTTCAATAGGGCAGCTGTGGAGGAAAATGCCTATAACCGGATGAAGAAGGTGGTCAAGTGGTACCTGTCTGGGTTCTACAAAAAGCCAAAGGTACAGGCTGTCTGTCGTCTTCTGTGGACATTGTGACGTCCTGTATGTCCTCCTAACCTGCTGCTTGACTGTCCCCTTTGCCTTGCTCTCCACCCAGGGCCTGAAAAAACCATACAATCCCATCATCGGTGAAACCTTCCGGTGCCTGTGGATTCACCCCAAGACCAACAGCAAGACCTTCTACATCTCTGAGCAGGTGACGCACATGGGAGACACCCATTGGAGGCCTTTGGCATGTTTAGTGGTTTTTATGGTCTCATTAGCCCGTCCTGCTACATTCAGGTGGTGATATTCACAGTCCAGTGGTCGGGTCATGATGTTACAGACCCTGGACAATGTGTTTCTTATTTAATACTCTCAAGCTGGTCTCTTGTCAGGGTTCATTGATCACACTTACCCCAATGTTGCACCTCGAGCTTCATATCTTCTCCCTCTCAGGTATCCCATCACCCCCCGGTCTCAGCCTTCTATGTGAGCAACAGGAAGGATGGCTTCTGCCTCAGTGGAAGCATCTTGGCCAAGTCAAAGTTTTACGGTGAGCAGCGCCTTACCCTGCCTCTGCCTCTGCCTCTGCCTCCATGACAACTCCACTGTTTTTCCATAATGGCTGCACTTGGAATCCCTTGTTGTATATTTATAATTGTGCCTGTGTAATATAGCCCTGAGGCATGTGAAGGACACGGTCTGGTCTGTTCCCAGGAAACTCCCTATCGGCCATTCTGGATGGAGAGGCCCGGTTGACCTTCCTTAATCGAGGGGAGGATTATGCCATGAACATGCCATATGCTCACTGTAAAGGTAACGATGCTTGTTTAGTGTGTGGATTCTTGCTATTTTGCAGCATCTAGCTGTGAGTATAAAATGCTTTTGCCCTTCCTATTTCCCCTTCCCCCTATGCTGCAAGTGCAAAATAATTGAGCCCATTGCTCCTGTCATTCAGCATCAACTGTATATAGCAACCAGCAGGCTCCTGTCCTCTGCTATCTGTGGCATGTTTAAGCTTCTGTGGATAAAAGACAGATACCATTTGGTTGGTCTCCAAAACAAATGAAAGGCCTTTATTCCCAGTAGTACCCAGTATGCCCAGTGTACATTTGAGGAGTTTCACAGTGGGATGTTGCTCTCCGTTGACTGCGTCACAAAGTAATCGGTGTTATTCCTGAAGGAATAAAGGCATCTGTGTGATAATGTTGGCTGAATCTCAAAGAGCTTAACGCAGTGCTGTTGTAATCGCCTGCTCAGTAGGCAGTTATGGCCCCTCAAGAGTCCCAGTAATGATGAATTTTACCCAGAATGCCTTGTGCGGTGTTGATTTCTTGCCCCTCAGGAATCTTATATGGCACCATGACCCTGGAGCTGGGAGGTCAGGTCACTATCACGTGTGAGAAGACTGGCTACAGCGCCCAGCTGGAGTTCAAGCTTAAGGTGCAAAATCTCATATGCTAGAAGGTTCTGGAAACAAGAGTGGTCATGTTATTGTAGGTTTTTTTTGCTAGTGTGCCTTCAGATAATTTAAGTTTTAGTTTGTGAAATTAAAAGCAAGCAGAACACAGATCCAGTGTTTTTTTTTTTAAGTAAACAGGCATAATTTTTTAAGTAAATAGATTCCCATCGTAACATGCATTTTTCTTTGTATAATGATCACATAATGGTGCATAAATGTGACCACACCACATTAAACTCTTAAAATGTTTTTAGAGTTAATATTTTTAACAGCTACAGTGTCTTATTTTCCTCCATAGCCCTTCTTGGGCAGCAACGACAGTGTGAACCAGATCTCTGGGAAGATCAAACTGGGGAAGGAGGTTCTGGCCACCCTGGAGGGGCACTGGGTACGTCCTCCTCACACATTCCCTGTTCAGCTAGGTCACCTGAGCTCCGCCTTGTCCATCGAGCTGAAGAATCTCATACACCCAGCTCAACCGAACTCTCACAGTGCAAATCACCCACAGCACTTTGTTACTTAGGAAATGTGCTCCTCGTGCTTTTTCATATAGAGGGAGATCCTTTGACCGATTCTGTAGCCCTCCAACTCAGATCCATCCTTTCTGTGTTCTGGCTAAAATAAGAACAGTGTTGGGTGGGAGTTTAAGTGTGAAGCTGGCAGTGTAGCGTAGTAGTGCAGACGAAGGGGTGTTTGTCAGCCTTGTTGGTGTGAGGATGAACTGGGAGGTGTGTTTCTGTATCTGCCATCAAAAAGTAAAGAAAGCTATCCGCCTCCCTACAGGACAGCGAGGTTCTCATCAGCGACAAGAAGACGGGCATGGCAGAAATCTTCTTGAACCCCACGCCGGATCTAAGGAGGAGTCGGCTGACGCGTGGGACGGTGCCCCTTGAGGAGCAGGCAGACTTCGAGTCAGAAAAGTGAGTCAGACGCTCCACACGTGCTGCTGCCCTTCCGGATGTGTATAGCAAAGGGACGATATAGCGGTACTTGATCATGGGGTGCTTGATCATGTTGAGCAAAATATGTTGAACATATTTTAGATTATTTTTGGTAAATTTCTATTAATCGTCCTCAGGCTGTGGCAGCATGTGACTCGGGCGATCAACAACAAGGACCAGACAGAGGCCACCAACGAGAAGTTCCTCCTGGAGGAAGCGCAGAGGAAATCGGCCCGCGAGCGCAAGGCCAAGTGTGAGGCGTGGATCCCGGCACTGTTCGAACAGGACTCCGTCACAGGAGAGTGGCATTATAAATATGCTGAGTGAGTACGCTCGCTCACTCACTCTCTCTCTCTCATTCTCTCTCTCTCTCTCTCTCTCACTGCAAAGATGGTGGCATCTAGTGGACAAAGGGGGAACTGTCATTGGGCAAAGCAAAACTACATAACTACATTCGCATCAATTTGTTTATAATCACTAAAATTGGAACCACCCTAGTGCCTATGCCAAGGTTCTAAGCTGGCAGCCACACTATACTCTACCTTATGGAGATCATCTGTTTGAACGTACATGTACAACTTCTGCTTATTTTGAACGTATCTTAATATGTATCCATTTTTAGTATTGTGTGAAAGTAAATTTGACCAGTTCTTGTAACCTGATGGGTTGTCATTGTACTGGGTGCAGGAATGTGAAGAGTAACAATAACACAAAGCAGATGGCCTGCATGTGCAATAGCACTGCTTTCAAAATAGCATTTTATATTTGTCAAGTGGTACATTGTCTAGTGATGTGTTTTACAATTAGGGATTTTCCATCACTGGGTGATCTGCTGCAGAGCTCCGTTTTATTGAATTTCTTAAATACCGTTATAAACTTTTTTTGGTCAGGTTGTTCAATAGGGCCGAAAGGAAGATAATATACCCGGTACCTGCCACTTATACCATAGGTAACTGATCTCACAGTAGAAGCTAAACTTATATCTATGTTCAGATTTTGCCCTTTTTCTCATGCTTCTTGCCCTTTTTGTCACATTCCTTCATCGTTTCAGGTAAACTGATCAGTATTCGTATTATTTGTGCAGAGTCAAATAATTAGTGGTGTGAGAGTACCTGTGCAGGATTAATTCCCAGCTGACCACCCGTTTCTGCTTAACAACCATCTAGGACTGGACGATATCATATCGAAATTATATCGCGCATGCACAATAATCACCGAGGCTTCAGATGACGGGCGAAACATTTGGCCGGATGCCAGCTTTATTGTACTGTACGGATGTTTATTTACACCCACAATTTGTTATACAGATTACTAGTACGGCTAAAATATTAATGAAATGCATTTTGTGACACCCAAAAGTTAGTAATCTGTGTAAACTTGCCGTATCTTTATGTTTATTAAATTTGGTTAAAGGAGCACACCATGTGATTCTGTTTTGGTATACTATGGTATACTATGGTATACTATGGTTTGGTAGTGGTGGTGAAGAAAGGAACAGCTCAGCAGCCACAACATCTTTTAAAAGGGGAGATCTTGTGGATAGACATGGTAAAAAGACGCCGGTGGTGTGGCGGTACTTTTTGCAGTTTAAAGTCGACACGTTTATTAAACATAAGGATACTCTAAATTTATACTGATTTACTAACTTTTGGGTGTCATAAAATGCCTCATTAATATTTTAGGTGCACTACTAATCACCTTAACAAATTGTGGGTGTAAATACACGTCCCTATAGTACCGAAAAGCCGCTATCCAGCCAAATGTTTCATCCATCATCTGAAGCCCTGCTGATTAATGCACATACAGAATATAATATGGACGTGATATCATTCAGCCTTACACCCATCTGATGAAACTGTAAAGCTTCTGAGATACAAGAATGTAATGTTTAAATAATCAGTGAAAACTTCACTGATTCATGTAGTGCATAGGGATCAATTTCTGTCCCTTGCAGTTACAAGCGAGTCTTTATACTCCAGTGTGCAGTGAGGACAGTGTCCCTCCTGTATCGTTTTCAGTGAAGGTTTGCTGTGACCTGCACTGACCCCTTCTCTCTTCTCCAGCACTCGTCCGTGGGACCCCCTGAACGATTTGATTCAGTTTGAGAAAGATGGCTGTATCCAGACCAAAGTGCGCCACCGCACTCCAATGGTACGTTCTGGCAGTATAGTTAGTCTCAGTGTCCAGGGGGCCAGGAGAGATCATTACAAATGTCAGGTAGGTTGGTCTGGTTTTTCTCCCAGAGTTCCCTCTGCTTCAATCTCACTGCCGCCTGCGCTAAGCCCAGCCTCTCACCAGCGCCATCACCTGGCTGCTTCTTGTGGCCTCTCCAAATCTCAGTTACGTCCTTTATTTCAGTATGATTGTTTTATTATTATTTCTTTTCTTTTCTTTTGGACATTCGTCTGCTTTGTCGTGTTGACCAAAGCTGCTGTATAAGTGAAGATTTATGAATTGATCGCTTAATTATTTAATTTATGTTTTTTTTAAAGGTTCACACAAGCCTTCATTGTCGGCGGCTGACTGTGCACCTCCGCATGCTTTGCAGCCATGCTCTGCATCAGATCAGCATATATATGCGATATTGCCTGTACATGCATATTAGCATGCGTTTGTGTGTTTGAGGCCCGAATCCCGAGTGCCGTCACAGTGGTGTGTTTGTGTTGCGGGCCTGTGCTGACAAGATGCCCGCCCTCTACAGGTCACCGCGCCCAAGCGCAAGCACAAGCAAGGTGATGCGGCCAAGAGCAAAGCCAGTGGCGGCTCATCCCCGGAGCCCGAGCATCATGACTCATCTGGAAGCGAGAGTGAGTCCTCACACAGTTCATACTGAAGGAACGGTCCAGCCCGAGGCCGCGTGTCAGATGCTATCTGAATTAACCGAACTAAAGTTTAACGTGCTCCCATTGGGTCTCTGCTAGCCTTTTGCCCCATTTTACCTAGACTCGTCTTTCCATCTTATCTATATGTAATGTGTTATTTTCAGGACACAAGAGCAAACACAGCAGCCGCGTAAGGAAGAAAGGGGCCGACCTCAGTGAACTTCAAAGTGCCATTGAATCCATAAAACAAACCCAGGAGGACATTAACAGGTATCCTTTTTGCTCTGCCAGTAGTTACCTAAGCGAGGCCTCTTTGGGTCTGATTGACATGTGGACACTTCCGTCTCCGTCTTCCCCAGGAACATCGGCACCCTGCGTGGGCTCTTGGCACCCGTGCACGCCCAGGCAGACAACAGCCTCCTGCAGCACCGTGACTTCGTCCTAGTGATCTTCCTCATCCTGATCCAGATCGTCATCAACTTCCTGTTCAAATGAGGGCGCCCTGCAGACACGGACTCGGAATTTTTAAATGGGGCCTGGAAGGGGGAGGGGCCAGAGGCAGGACTTAAGTTGATGAGCCAATGCCTGGAGGTTCCCTTCCTGCATGCCTGCAGGATGAGAGCCCCGTCAGTCGACCAGCCCCATTCACAGAGGGAGCCACAAGACCACTCCGTTTTTAACCTTTTAATTTCAAGTTTGTACTATTACTGGGAAATTTGTACATTTTGGTGATGGGGGGGTAAATCTGTTTGAAGTGGCACAGTTTTCCTGCCAAGGTCATGGAATGAACATCTGCCACCATAACAGGACAGTAAGTCTCTAACACAATTTAAATCTTGTTTTCAGGTTATTTTTTTATTTTTATTATTACTTTTTGGTATTTTACTATTTTCCATTTGGTTCTCTGAAAAGGGATGTAAAAAGAGCAAGACAGTAGAGTGCAGCTTATGAAGGAAACTGTGTGTAAAATAACTTTTATAGTAATACAAATTGTGTAAGGATAATTTCAGTGGAATTTTATTATGCCCATTTTTGACCGCATGACCTGGTAATGGAACAGAAACCGTCGAGGAGATTTTATGGCACGTACACAACGGAACGGAAAACATGGCCTAGGCCCCACAGGAAGTATGAATGCCACTGTAGGAAATCATACCATCCAAACCTGATGAAGGGAAAACAATAGATGAATGCAGATAAAAGCAATCTCTCATACTTGCTCCAAAGTGGTCTACAGCTCTGATCTCTTTAGACTGAAATACTGTATCTAGAACAGACATAGTGCATTACAACATAATATATGTACGTACTCAGTGAACAAGTGTGTTACAATTTTTAACAGCCGTATGCATAGAACACTTTGTAAGGCCTGTGCCTGTTACTCTCACTCTCGATATTCTCACCAATTGCTTTACTCATTGCAATCCACAAAACTGTAGAAATGTGGTCGCTTTCAGTGCCTTGTCGTTTGGCTTTGAGGAGACGGAAGAGCGTGGACAGCATTGGGGATTTGGTATGCCATAAGAAGCCTTACAGGAAAAATTCCGGATACGCCGGCGTTTCCCACCTGGTTCTCGGAACGCCCAGACAGTCCACTTTTTTGTTCTCTCCCAGCTTGGTGTTCTTGATTGGCTGGGAGGGAGCAAAAATGTGGACTGTCTGGGGGTCCCTGTGGGACTGGGCTTGGAAACACTGCTACGTGA
Organism: Mormyrus iriodes; assembly: GCA_011763525.2. NCBI lineage: Eukaryota > Metazoa > Chordata > Actinopteri > Osteoglossiformes > Mormyridae > Mormyrus > Mormyrus iriodes. The sequence goes on along the minus strand of JAAGVU020000061.1, from coordinate 25,928,095 downwards.
TCATGGCTCTGATCGGCCCGGCCTGTCCCGTTCTTCCGTTCCGATTTAGGCTTTACTTATAATGATGAAACCACTAAGGAAGGGTCCATAGCCAGTCATTTTCACTTTTATAAATGCGATTTTAATTTTGTCAGTCAGCTGTCATAATTGTTTTTGCATATGTGATTATCATGTCACTTATAGAAATCATTACAATTTATGACAACATCCAAGTCTTGTGCCACCATAGCAGTGATATTTATTTTCTATGATAAATTGGTTTCAAAATTGTTTTAACCTTATCTGAAACAATCTGTATTGCCAAATAAATAGACATGGTCATTAATGGATCATAATTTGTGTTTTTTTTTATTATTTGATGGAATTCAATTACTTTGTGGTATTTGCTGATCATAAGAGTCCATCAACAGTATATAGTAATCTACTAGAGATTGTAATTTCAGAAAAGCAAGAATTAAAACTATTTACTAGGCAGACTTATCAATGAAATTACAAGGCAAAGTACACCAATACATTTCAAGTGGCCACTTGACCACATATAAAGCATATAAAATACTACAAAGAGTCAATAATACATAGCCAGCAGAAAATGCACACAGTAAGCATGTGAGAGATCTGATTACAGATGCTAAACATCCACAATGCCATGCAGGAGCTCTGGAGACTGGTTCACACCGCAATCTTATGGATCCTGCACATATATCAGACCAAGTGAAAGGTCCATTGAACTGTGTAATGAAGCGATTAATGACCAGACGTAAAAACATTTCCAGGGGGTATAGGAGTGGAATAAAAAAACATACCTCCATCTTCAAAATGCTTATTGCGTAATAGACGTTCGGAAAATTAACAATAGGGAGTTAAGATTCTTTGTACACAAAGTTGGCCATGCCTTCCAGCCACGTTTTTATAAGTTTTTAATAGTTTAATAGTTGCACTGTTTTAAGGCCGAGAGGATTCAAATGAGACTCAACACAAGCATGTCCTCCACTTGCAGACACATAAAACCACGTTTCTCTCATCATAGTATCGTGCGGACTTCATGTGGCCTGGCTCAAAAAAGGGGGAGAGAAAGAGGGTAACAGCTGGTGTTTAAGGGTTGAGGGGGTGCGAGCACAGACCTGTGAGCCACTTCTCACTCGGTGGGTGTTCTGCAGGGGGTGTGAGCTTTGCCAGAGTGAATTTATGCGTCCAGTCTCTTGAGGCGAGACATGACGCAGGACCAACTTGGCGAAGGTTACACTCTCTTTACCTCATGATATTCTCTAAACCTTGTGTGATTCACTCCCTCATATGATACTTGGGAAAATAAGCCATTTGTAAACATTTGCTTATGAGCTTCTAGTTGTTATTGGAAAATCGTATACAAATTATCAGGGGCTCCACTAGAGATTTTAGACCCATGAGAGCATATCACATTGGGCTCCACATCCAGACCAAACCAATTATATTCCAAATTTTAATGGCTTGGATTCGGACTGATACAAGCCATATAAAACTTAGTCCAAAAAAATGTCAGGTATGTGTAATTTACATTTTACATTTCACAAAGATAATGAAGAACAGGTACCTTTGCATTATTAAAAAAATAATTTGATAATTTTTTTTCAGTGTATGACAATTGTGTATGACTATACGAGCAGTAATTTTTACACAATTTTCAAAATCTGAGCCGTAATTTCCACAGGCTTTACGGTAAAACGGTCCGGAAACGGATATAATCTGTTGCCTGGATACAGCAAAAAGCATTTTCGTCTCTGTCGTAAATGACGGTTTTACTAAAAAAGCTGGCTATTGAAAGATGCGTCGTTTGTCCCTGAACTCAACTGGTGCTTACGGTATGTTCACAAATTAATACAAAATTATATGACATTCGCGAATCTTTAGATCGTGATCTAATTTAATAATACTGTAGATTCTGTACGGCATTTGGTAGCCAATTGCGCCAACTGACTAACTAGAAAATGCATGCAAGAAACGTGTGAACGTTCTGGGCTGATTGGGTAGCAAAATCTCGGCGTTTCCTCCCTGTGGATACTATTTTACTAAAAATGGGTAAAGTCTGTGATTGTTTTAAATCATTTTAACCACCAGGGGGCGCAATAAACCTTTCTAAACATGACACAACCGAGTCGTTTCGGAGACTGACCAAGATGCATTTTAGGGTTGGTAAAGTTTAATAATGTTAGAATTTGGTATATCTTAAAAACTGGCATTGTGATTAAAATATCCCCTTTACTGAAATTTAAATCGGCCTGCTTTAGCACTGTATGTGTTCAATGTATGTATGGTAAATAAACACAGGTGTGTCTTTAATTACTGACATTAGACTTTCTGCAGTCAAGGAATGTTTCCAATTACTTCTGTTTTTCTCTTTATTTTACAGGCAAGAATGAGAATACAGCATACATTTGCAGCCCTCCTGTACACGCACATACTGATTCAACCTGAAGCCGTGCTCCACTGCTGTGCTGCGAAAGCTCCATCAGTATGGAGATGAAGGGGGTGCAGCAGGCACCCCTGGGGACTCTGGTGCAGGTGGCGGAGGCTCTTGAAGATGTCGTTCGCCGGTGTGTGGGCCCCTGCGGAGGCCAGGTGTTCTTCACGAAGGACACGGGGGAAGTGCTGATCACCCGCGAGGGGAGGCGGATCCTCACAGCTCTTCAGCTGGATCACCCGTTGGCCAGGTATCAAGATCAAGGCGAGGAAGTGGGCACTCCTCATCATCCAGTAATAAGGAGTAAAGAACTGTAATATTTCATAGCTCGATTTGCAGCTCCTGCGGCACAGCTTCGATCTCACAGAAGTGCTACTCGCTGCCTTTTTCCAGTACAGTTTCACATCAGTTAGGGTTTTCGACATCTGTTATTTAGCTATACAGCTCAGTAATTCAGCTGGGTAAAGAGCTGTATCTTATACCAGTTATCAAGTGCTTAGTAAGAGGAAATGGATGAACGGCACTGCTACATTGACAAAACCAATAAGTAATGCAATTATTATTTCCTTGGTCGCACATCTCTAGGATTGGGGGTGTGTATGGAGGTTATACTCTCAGCATATTTATGCACATTTCTTCGGAGTTTTACGGTATGCGATTAGGCGAATTAGTGTCTCTAAATTGCCCATAGTGTGTGAGTGTGTGGCCTGTGACAGACTGCCATTCGGTCCAGGGTGTCCCCTGCCTTGTGTTTCCTGGGATGGGCTCCAAGCACAGTGACCCGGTATTGAAAATGTGGTTGTGGAAGATGGATTATTATATTTCATATCTGGTAGGGCAGGGGTCTTCAAGTCTGGTCCTGAAAGCTACTGTTTAATAGGTTTTCTATTATGCCAGGCTTCTGATGAGTCACACCTGTTCCTGGTATTTACCTGAGAACAAGACTGGCTCATCAGAAGCCAGGTAAGATAGAAAACCTACTGAACCGTGGCTCTTCAGGACCGGAGTTGGAAACCCCAGTGGTAGGGAATAGTGTTTATATGTGATTGTAAAGACTACAAGCCGTTTCCTGTGGTCCCTGAGGGTCGTGTTTACTTTGTTGCCAGGGCGCTGGTGGGCTGTGTGTCTGCACACTGCAGCGGCACCGGAGATGGTGCCAAGTCTTTCGTCCTGCTGCTGGCTGCGCTTCTCCGCGGAATCCAGGCCACCGGTCACTCCCTCGTCACCGGCTGGCATTCGTCGGGACAGACGGACCCATGCGGGCGTCTGGAGGCCCGTTGGTCCGCCTGTCGGCTTCTCTCCTTTCAGACAGGGGTTCTGGATGCTGTAGTGAAGGAGCACGTTGTCCCACATGCAACTTCCTTGTTTTCCCACACCAGCCCCACAGAGGCCAGGCGGGCCCTGAGGCTGCTCCTGGAGGCTTTCTTCCGAGGACGGACGGGGCAGGCTAACAGCAGGCTCTTGGCCGAGATGGCCTGTGACTTCTACCACAGGTGGAACTGTGAGCGGGACAGGGTCGGCACACTGAGGCTGATCTGCAATCATTTCCCGGAGCTCCACACGTCAGTGACAGGTCTCCCAACCAGCAAGTCGCGAATTATGCCGGGGCTGGTGTTGCACAGAGATTTTGCTGTGTACTGTCCCACAGAGGGGCCCCTGAAAGCCATGGTGCTCAACGTGGCCCTACAGCCACGTCTGATGGAAGCTGACAGCACTCTGGTTATTGCTTCTAGCCACCAGTTCCAGGACTGGGGGAACTGGGTTGCCAGCCAAGTGGAACAAACCATGGCTTCCTTGCAGCATTTGCAGGTGAGGCTCCTGTTATCTGCCGTGAAACAGTCGGATCTGGTGCTATACCATGCCAGGAAGGCCGGAATGTCCGTGGTGGAATGCCTCGAGCTGGAGGAGCTCGCTCTCTTCTGTCACCTCAGTGGAGTCATGCCTTTGACAGACTTGGGCAACTGGGCAGCAGTTGGCAAGGACCACGTTGCCTCCGTGACCTTCTGCCTGCCCGTGGTGCTGGGCTCTGGCAGGTACACGCATGTGGGTGTCCCGGAGGGGCGGGACTTCCTTCCCCACTGCCTGGTCCTCTGTGGTCCCGTGGAAAGCCTGACGAATCAGTGCGTCTCAGCATTCAGCGACGCCATCAGGGTGATGCGGCGGGTTTGTGAGCCCGTCTGCTGTCAGTCCTGGCACATGGGGAAAAGGGATAGTATAAACAAGGCTCCCAGTCTAGAGAAAAGCCCCAGCTCACAGAAGGAGATCGAGAAGGGTGTCATGAAGATCACAGCTGTCATTTCTCATGATATGCCAGGGGCCCTAAAAGATTCACATGCGTGCCAGGAATGGCCTACACGTGAGACAAAAAGAAGGAACTTTTTAGTGGAAAACTGCTATATGCCGGAATTAAATACTTCTATTCAAGGACATGACTTTGCAAAAGCAATAGTGGAAGGAGGTCAAAATGCTTCAAACATGACAACCTCAATCAAGGAAAGTCGATTCTACTCATACACTTTAATAGAGCCAGGTGCTGTGTTACCAGCAGGGGGAGCGTTTGAGTTTCTGTTACACCACTACCTCCTGAAGTACACCTCCCACACACACTGCCCTGATACCCAGGCAGCCTGCAGGCTGGTGGCCAAGGCTCTTCTGAGCGTGCCCAGGCAGGTGTATGCGCACAGCGGCATGGGCTGTCACTTTCTGAAGGTGTACACCGACTTTGTGTCTGGGATTCAGAACAGAGAGCCGGTGAAGCCTGTCAGTCTGGCCCCGGAGGGACTTGAGTCAGTGGCCTGTAAATATGATCTGCTGGTCTCCGTGCTGCAGTGCCTGGGAAGGCTGCTATCTGTGGACGCCATCATTCATACGACGGCTCTGCGTGTTGCAGACCAAACAAGAGAGGAAGATGTGGATGAGGACGATCTGAATGTTACTTCGTACTCCTAGACTGTGTCAGCACTGTGCTTCACCCGGTGCATAAAACGTTCTGTTTATATTTATGAGGCTGGACCCTGTCTATGATTTACAGCCACTGTGGACTAATGGAACCTAAATTAATAGTTTTGAGCTAAAACACAAATGTGGCTTGTTCAGCATATATTGAGAATCTAATTAGATTCACCCCGTACATTTTTTTTTTACCAGATGCTTTTATCCAAAGCAATGTACATTTTCTTTTGAGAAAGCAGGGTCAGTCTCCAGAGCAGTTGTGGGTTAAGGGCCCAGCAGTCAAATTGCTCCGTCAACTCTGGGTTTTGAACCAGCGACCTTCCGATCATAGGCACAGTGATATAATTTGCTGGTCCACACACCACCTCCAAGCAACAGTCCTACTCTAGGAACCAGTTTAACATTGTGAAAACCTGAATTAATTTCATTCGAAAGTGCAGTAATGTTGAGTGTTAATGTGCACATCCTGTGATCAGGCTCTTGATGGCGACACTCTGGCATTTGGGTGCTAACGGACAGGTCCTGGCACCTTGTTCTCGAGGTGAAGAACACCTCGGAGGAGGTGCAGCCCCTTGGAGGAGTATAGGCTAAGCAGGGGACCAACCTATGAACTATGAACTTAAACGTCCTGTAACAGTTTCCAAATATAGGTCTAACTTTCAGTATTCCTTGTCTGTGTGGTGGTGTTACCATGTTGGCATGATAGTGTATACCTTAGATATAATTGCTACTGGTGACCCAGTAGCTCTGCACTGCTGGGATGAAATTAACCAACCGTGTTGAATCTCTGAGGTTGCTGGTTATTGCCTCTTTCCCTTTGATGGTAATTAAAGTTCTGTTTATTTGGTCCTTGTGCAACGTGCGGTAATGCATTCACTTTGTGGTCGAGTGTAAACGAAGAAATCGGACTGAGCCCCAAGATGCTTCCATTAGAGTGAGAACGTAATGAAAGGAGCTATATACACCGATCAGCCATAACCTTAAACCACTGAGAGGTGAAGTGAGTCACACTGATTACCTCATTACAATGGCACCTGTCAACGGTGTCATTACATATTAGGCAAGTGAACAGACGGTTGAAGTTGATGTGTTGGAAGCAGGAAAGATGTTCAAGAATGAGGATCTGAGGGACTTTGACAAGGGCCAAATTGTGATGGCGAGATGTCTGGGTCAGAGCATCTCTAAAACGGCACGTCTTGTGGGGTGTTCCTGGTATGCATTGGTCCAAGGAAGGCTAACCAGTGAACTAGTGATGGGGTCATGGGAGTCCAAGACTGATGTGTGTGGGGAGCAAAGGCTAGCCCGTCTGGTCCGGTCCCACAGGTGAGCTACTGTAGCACAATCTGCTGAAAAAGTTAATGCTGGCTTTGATAGAAAGGTGTCAGAGCACAATGCTTCGCAGCTTGCTGCATGTCAGAGAGCCCATGCTGACCTCCATCCACCACTGACAGCACCTACTATATGTCTGTGAGCATCAGAAATGGACCGTGGAGCAATGGAAGAAGGTGTCTTGGTCATATGAATAACGTTTTCTGTTATAGTGGACAGCCGGGTTTGTGCATCATTTACCTGGGGAAGAGATGGCACTGATGCATTATGGGAAGAAGGCAAGCTGCCGGACGTAGTGTGATGCTCTGGGCAATGTTTTGCTGAGAAACCTTGGGTCCTGGCTTTCATTTGGATATTACTTGTTCAGGTAGATGGTATGTGTCAATTATTGCAGGCCAAGTCCAACCCCTTTATGGCAACAGTAATCTCCAATGGCAGTGACCTCTTTCAGCAGGATAATGCACCCTGCCCCACTGCAAAAATTGTTCAGGAATGGTTTGAGAAGCATGATAAACAGTTCAAGGTGTTGACTTGGCCTCCAAATTCCTCAGATCTCAATCCGATTGAGCATCCTTGGGATGTTCTGGACAAACAAGTCCGATCCATGGAGGCCCCACCTCGCAACTTTCAGGACTTAATAGATCTACTGTTAATATCTTGGTACCTGATACCACAGGACACCTTCAGAGGTCTTGTGGAGTCCGTGCCTTGATGGGTCAGAGCAGTTTTGGCGACACGAACGGGACCTACACAATATTAGGCAGGTAGTTTTAGTGTTAAAGTTGATTGTTGTGTAATTCAACCAAAAGACACGGGAATGAATGTATACTGAGATTTTGTACATACAGAGGAGGATCTTAATTAAACGTCCCCTATTCAGTGATCTCAGCTGCTCAGGTGAACTGGCATCCCTGAGCTGCACTTCATGGGTGATTGTTATTGAGTGCCCAGCATTAAATTTGGAGTCTGATCCGTGGTGTACCCTACCTTGCTCCCTGTGCATCTGGCGGTAGGTTTTAAGGTCATTGTTACTAGTTGCAATGTTTTAAACGAAGGATAAAAATGGAAAAAGATCCTTAACAATGTTCCAGTACCCTGTACCAGTGTGTACGGTCACAAAGAGGCACCTAATTGTGGCAAACTGGAAGAGTACATCAATGCATCAGTGCTGAAAAAGATGCGCTGCATGGTATTTATCCATCTTTATTTTGAGCTTTAACACTATGCAATCTGCAGGAGTCTCCATGGTCTCTGGATCTGGAAACGAATTGTGACCCCTCTGTAGACCCTCAACCTATTAGATGTACCTCTGTCCATGATGAGTTCTGGCTGTATGGTCCATGTGCTGCAAAAGACATTTCAGTTCAAAGTGTCATCGACAGCGATACATCAGCATGTGCCTTTTACAGACTCATAAATCTTTCCATCTACTGAAAGTCTGAGTATGAGGCAGCAATGTGGATTTCTCCCTTTTCGGCTCTGACAGCTGATGTCACCCATCTGACCTGTTCCTGTCAGCGTTTCTCCTAAGACACTCTGGGCTCTTTTAATCTGAAAGAAGCAGGCACTCAGCCAGGTGCTCTAAGAGGAAGGCAGCATAGCGTCTTCTCATAAAACGATGCAAATGGTATGTTTACTGGATGTAAAATTGGAGGGCATCATTCAGCAAGAAGCTGTCTGTAGAGCAGCGGAGGGTCTAAACATGACGGTAGAAGGCTCTTTAAATCCGAGTAAAACAATGAACCCTCTGATGCCGTTACATAATATTTCCTCAGATGGATTCCCGAACACGCTACAGAAAAGCCCTTTTTTTCTTTCCAGACCTGCGTAACATGCCCTAAACCGTTGAGACAGCAGTGAAGTCTGGATATTTGGATACAGGTTTTGGCTTGCAGCCTGACTGTCCCCCTTTTCGCGGTGACCAATCACAGTGGACGGGGTTAAGCCGTGCCTCTACTTTTCCACCTCCTCCTCCTCTCGTCCCCCCCCCCATGAAAAGCCTGGACACCTGTGACAGCCCTCAAAGCGTGCTGGGTGCTGGCTCAGCGCTGTATTTGTCCTCTGTGCGGTGCAGCATCAATATTAGCATCTCCACTGTCAAGCAAAGGGATGCAGAAAGCGATTCTGCAAAGAAAGGAGGGGGGGGACCCAGTGTCCAGGCCTTAGCTCCAAGGCAAGTTCAGTAGAAGCTCCCAGCATGCCAGCCCCTACAGCCCTCCCCAGCTCAGAAGCAGCTCAGTGCCCAGAGCTTGTGACCCCGTTCGGATTAGCTGGGCGCTGTTTTGTAGCTTTGGAGGCAAGCTGACTAGATGCACCGTGACATACGGGCCAGATCTGGCTCGCCATCCCAGATACTTCCTGACTGACTCTGTCCTATAAGTCATGTTCCCATTTGGGGATATTAGACTGAGAAAAACATAAACAAAAGGCAAAACCTTTCTAAATTTCATAAAAATGTAATCAAAATCAGCAGTATGAAGGGGTACTACGTAAATATCCATCCATTTTCCAGAACCGCTTATTCCATTTCGGGTCGCGGGGGGTCCGGAGCCTATCCCTGAGGCTGCAGGTGCAAGGCAGGGAACAACCCAGGAGGGGGTGCCAACCCATCGCCAGGCACACTCACACACACACACACACACACATGCATACCTATGGGCAATTTGGCAACTCCAATCAGCCTCAGCATGTTTTTGGACTGTGGGGGGAA
>JAAGVU020000061.1:25891085-25910748 GCA_011763525.2 Mormyrus iriodes | reverse complement strand
AGGCTAACACGAGGTGCAAATACATACTCAGTTGATTACATTGTGTTGATTACATTATAATGATTACATTGTAATGACTACATCATAGGTATTTTGATATGCTTTTTAATAATTTCATAATTATATTCTACGTTATGTAGTGCTAAATAATATTCCATACATGTAGGGTGAAATATATTATACTGGAGCTGCATGTACATTTTGTGTGTGTATATACCGACGTGTAATATGTTTCACATAGCTGAATAATAAAATTATAATGTTACATTTTCAGTATATTGACTGTATTGAATTGTGCACGGGAGTTTGCCTGGTCTAGTTATGTTGTATGCACTTCTATTCAGGAATTTTGATTTCCTATCTAAAGACATGCATTTAGGCAAACTGACATTGTTTAATTAATCATAGTATGTGTTTATGTATATCCTGCAATGGACTCACATCCTGTCCAGGGTGTTCCCCTGCTTTATGCCCTATGCTTCCAGGGTTAAGCTCCAGACCTCCCAAAACTCTGGATAAACTGTTGAATGATGGATATTTTGTAGGATGATGTGTATTACACAAGCACAGCATCATTGTGTGGTGTACCACATTCACATTCTGTATTTATGTAAATATTGACTTTTGTAATGTCCTCATCTCCTCACCACAGAGCCAGAAATCTGTTGTCACTGAAAACACAGTTGTGAAACTATTGCTTAAGTTATATGCACCCCTTCTTGGGCCAAAGAAGAGCACACAACTGTAAGCTACGCATTCCCATCTCGATTAGCCAATGAGGAAAAACAACGGGGATTGCTTAAATCGAAACACAAAGAGAGAGAGAGAGAGCCTTTTAACCGAAAGGACCATGCACAACGGTCAGCTTATCGCAGTATCTCAGCAAGGGGCTCCACTCTGGCTCCACCCACAAGCCGAGCGTTGCCCTGGTGACCGCCGGGTTACGTGCTGACGCTGGATGCATATGTGAGCGCCGGCGGCGGCGGGCTGCCTTTCCTTCCTTACCGCCATCAGCGCGCAGCTGCTCGTTTAGAGTCGCGGTTGTGCGCGAAGAGGCGACTGAGAACAAGAGGTTAGTGGCGGGGAGGGGTGGGAAAAGCAAGAAAGTGGACGTTAAAAGGCGCACGGCTGTGTTTGGCTCAGGTGCGTTTGCTGGGCTTCGTCTCCGCTCCCCGTGTAATGATTGCCCCGGGAGCTGGGGATGTGGGAGCAGCGAGCGCGTCTCGATCACCGCCTGCCTGCTGTAACTTAGCCAGGCGCGGCCATGGAGGATGCGCCTCCATCACGATGCCGCCGCTGAGCGCCGAGCGGAGAAGCGGCTGGACGACGGACCGAGCGCCACGTCGCGCAGCGGAGCCCGCGGGGTGCCATGCCTCCGCGGCGTTTCCTGTTTACTGTGTCGGGCGCGGAATATCTCAGCCCGAGTCCTGACCTTATTTCTTATATAAGGCGGGAGGGGAGCCGGAAAGCAGGCGGCTGCTGGAAGTTTTTAGCGCGGAGAGGCAGAAATCATGGCTGCCCGCACGCCCCGGCTAGCCCTTCCCGCCGCTCGGTTTCCCCCAGACAGACTTTCCGAGTTAATCCAGCGCCAGGCACGGACGCCGAAGGCCGGCGGGTACCGTGCAGCCCCCGCCGGCGGGAACCAGCTCCCGGTAAAGCCGGCCCTTGCCGCCGCGCTCGGAGCGCCGTGTGGCCGGCTAACTAGCTCACTAGCTAGCGCGTATACTACAAGATAATCGTTATCAGAGAGCCAGTTTAAAAGTGCCCCCTGACTAGTCGTAAACGTGGTTAGTTATAAGAATACCACCCCCCAGTTTTTTAATTTTTTTTTCTATGTCGCCACGTTTTGCAACACGTGGTTAGCGCCCTGTGTAAAGTTCAGCAGGTAACTAGTTACGGGGGTAACATACTACCGTGCGGGGCTTAATATCCCAAAACCAGCTTTAATTGGTTATTTGGGTGCCTGGGGTTTTGTTTACTATGTTTACTTTCGCCGGATTTGTTCGGTAACGATAGAAGTGATGCAGTAAATGTCCGAGAAAGCGTTAATTTTCACTAGTTTATTTAAGTCGTTTTTTATGAGATGAGTATTGAGGCCTGTTCTCCTTAACTCTGCTAAGGCTGCATGTTGGTTTGTCAGTAAAATGTTTTGAACCACTTTACAGGTAACGTTCGTTATAATGGCGATATGTTGAGCATCTTAATTCCAGCTGACCCTAACAGGAGGAGTGTTCAGCCCATTGGACGGCGAACGGCGCTTGAGCGGGCTGCCCCTAGTGCAGGGTGTTGGGGTGGGGGGGAGATGGCGTGTGTAACTCTTTAAGTTCAAGTTCATCACCTGATTGTTTAGGAGGGGCGTAGTTAGAGATGAATGGATAGGGGGCTTAATCTTTTTGGGGGGTGGATGGCAAACTTATTTGTAAATATAAAAAGCTATTCATGACTTAAGCCTATAAATGCACATTTATTTGTATTAAGGGTGGTTGAAAGCAGTTTAGGGATGGCTAAAGCCCCCCTAAAATAGGCCAATTATGCCCCCGTTGCTTAGCAAGTAGTTTTGGTGGACCGAATGTGCAGCGATTGCCTTGGTGACACTTCCAAGGACTCCGGCAGTCCGTTGACACTCCAGCTCCCGGTTTGCTCTGGTCACGGTGCCGTCTATGGGACCGAGCCAGTTCAAGCACTGCCACTGGCCTTTTACGTTGACTTACTTTACCTTGGCATTGAGATGCATTAAAATCCTCTAATACTTTTTGCCTCTTATCCTGAGCTGTAAAAAGTTGCCACTTGAGCAGAATACAGGAAAATATATATTTTTTTGATCTGTCTTCTTATTTTCAGTCAAATGGAGCTTGCCGTGTAACATTTCTCTAACTGCCGATCAGGACAAATACTTGCCTTTTGAGGAGAAGACGGAGCATTTGCGGCGGAGTTGACCAGAATCACACCCCTTATGCCTACCAGGAGTCCAAACTCAGCATCTTTTATGAAGGTTGACTGCTCCTCCAGATGGCTCTGGGGGCTCTGTGGGCAATGTGATGGGCGTCCGTAGAATATCCATTGTTTCAAGCTGACGTCTAAGACATGGAGCCCCAGATGAGCACTGTGCCAAATTTGACTGCATAAAATTTTTGTTGCCGATTTTCCTTTGGAGACTGGAGTGCCCCATCGTTATTTACATGCAGTGTGTAGCCACTAAGGTTTTTAGCTGTTGAGTGTCATTTTTATTGAGTCAGTCGTGTCTCGTGGTTTATGCTAAACCAGATGTATTGGGATTGCTTTGGGACTGTCAGGTGTCAGTGGCTGCGTGTTAACCAGTTATATTCAGATGTGAAAGCCGTGGGATGAGATCTTTCACCTGACTGTTTATACTCGCTGGGATGGGATCAAACGGCCACAATAATCTCAAATCTACAGCAAAATCAGATCTCAGACCCTAGAAATGGATGGGGTCCTCTGATGCTCTCAGTGCCAGGGCTGAGCTTATGTTCTAAATGGCCTGCCCTGCTTCAGCTATCTGAGCAGACCATTTGCAGGTGTTCTGTGTTAGTATTGTATATATTCAGTTGCGTTGGTATTGGAGTTGGAGGCCTAAACTAAGAAAACGATTCTTAAATGTCTCCCCCCATGTTCCCTCATAGCCTTGATTGCGGTGGTATGTGGGCCCTTTTTTGATTAATTTCCATCATGTGGATGCGTGGTCTAGTGTTGGAATGCATCACAGGGTGGTCTGGCTGTTTCCTTTAGCCTCACTGTTCAAGTACTGCGATTAATTGAGGGTATCTGCCTTAAAGAGGACCAGCAGCAGCGTGGGCCTTGCTCGAAACTGAAGTATGGACCTTGATTTTATTTTTGAGCTTCGCTATAAAAGTGTTTGTATGCTGCTTAGCGTCTGCTAATGCAAGGATAAATCACCAATTGGCAACACCAAAAAAATGGCCTTCCAGGGCCAGAAAGTTTACCGTTTCTCCCTGTACTGAACCTTTTTTTTTTTTTTTTTTTTTTGCTCCTCCTCCCCCTTTAGGGATTTTGTGGGATCATACAAGATGGCAGACATTGACAAGTAAGTGTTTTTTTGCCTACATACTACTGGTGCTTGTCGCATCCAGCCTTTTCAAAAGTGCTTCCCCCACCAATATAGGTTCATCAGCTCTAAATTCATTTTATAACATATTTGTAACACAGCCTGGAGCTCTAAACATAGGACGTCCACATCGTGAATGAATTTGGGCACCCCCAACAGTAGCAAGGACAAACAGCCATTATTTTCTCGCAGAGAAAGGATGCGTTTCTTACTCACTGCCATGGACGGCAAGTCAAGGTGTCAGAGCTGCTGCCTGGCGCTGTGTCCCAGTGCCACCCCCACACACTGGAGCTCTGTCCAAGCTCACTGGCGGAGATGCATTGGCATTCCAATCTGATAAGGTCACGCGTGTCAGGAAGGCAGGGTGCTGTGGGGAAAACAAAGGAGTTCCATACTAAGTACTTCATGGCACTCCGCTGCTGTCATCACCTTCATTAATGTGATGTACATACTGAAATAGTTAAGATCCAGCCCTTTCTGCAGTGGTTTACTAACTAATGGCAGTTAACAGGTGATGGTAGCAGAACTTGTTAGAAGGCCGTCACTGAAGGCAGTTGTTTGCCAGGAAGGGTTTTCTAGAGGCCGCCTCAGTGACTCTCACCCCCAATGATCCCCTCAGCTGCTTGTCTCCCCTGGAGTCCAGAGCTTGGGTGTTTTCTCAATGCCCAGAACACAAAGATCGTACTTGTGGTCTTGGCAAGATTGGCAAGATCACTACCTTGCCTTCCAAGGAAGAACTTGGGGCACAAAGAATCATGGGATTGGTCTCATTCAGCAAAGATGCAACCGATGTATCCTTGATATTCGGGGCTGGACAAGAATGATATCCAGGGATTTTTTTTTAACCATCCTCTGTATTTCTGTTCTTGAGTATTGGCTCTGGTCTTGGGCAATGGAAGATGCACAAGAAAACAAGTAGGGTCGAGGACACATATTTAGGAAATGCCCCTTGTCTCCTGCTGGGAAATTTTGGGTTTGATTAATAAGCCTGGGCATGTGACCAGCCTAGGGACTACGCAATGCAGACAGACAAAAATCCTCTGGCCCCTTGGTGCCCGTTAATCTGCTGTGTCCTGGACTCATTTCATTCGTCCAGTGATGTGCCAGTGATTGATGGAATGCGCATCTGTTTTAATGGATTTTGAAGAGGTTACGGATTTGGCCGTGCCATCCGCCACGGTGCGATTGAGGTACAAATGGGGTTTGGTATAGGGTCTTCCCCTGGGGGGCTGGATTCTTTTTTAGCACCTGATACCGGGTTTTGTGTGAAACTGACCCCCCGCCCCCCCCCCCCCCCCACAGTAAAGACCAGGCTGAGCTAGACCCTGCGGACATTGAGGATGTGGAAGAGGTGGAGGAGGAGGAGACTGGGGAGGATGGCAACAGCAAAGGTACGTTTTTTCTTGTGCCCCGCATGTCTGTTGACTCTGATTATGCAAACGTAGAGGTTTTTCCACAGAAGGGTTTCCCCTCTGCACACCCCCACCCCGCCTTCCCGGACTGCCGGGATTTGGTCGGATTTAGCTCATTACATTGATCAGCGTTCAGAATGCTACATTCTGTTGTGTGAGAGTGAAATGCCTTTGGGGGAGAACCAATTACTTATTTAATTTGTGAATCTTAATACAATCAAGCTTTCGGATGCCGTGATGGCACTTGCCCGTGATAAGGCTCAGCAGTATGTGAGATACAGAAATGAGTGCTTGGTCACTGCTTTAGAGTCACGCAGCATTTGCTTCTCATGTTTGTGCTGACGGAGATCTGCAGGCTCTGGCTTTATTAGTTTCCTGGAGACGAGTGCCTGTTTTCCCACGCCGATGCATTGTCAGATCGAGTCAGGAAGCTTTTGCGTCTGAGAGGATGAGGTCTTCGTTAATTAGACGGAGGAGGGGCGCAGTGCTGCGTGTTGCTGGCTGTTATCAGCGCTTTGAAAACCCTCCTTGTACTGATTGGGGGGGGGGGTGCTGCTTCAACATTGTACACCGTGGGGGTTGTCATTTAGCAGATGGCTTGGTGAAAGAATTGAGTGACAGAACTTTCAGGTTATTGTTTGGGACATCCTCCCCCTGTCATACTGTTTAGGGGCGAGAAGCTGAGTAATGTCCTACTTTTTGGGTTTTTCCCTTAGTGCGTGGTAGGTTACTGGAGCAAATGCTACAGGTTACTGGGGGACCATGAGGTTTCTAGCGTTTTCAGTGTAGCACTTCATGGACTGAGCTTGACAATGTACTGGCCTGTAAAACATTAAAATCCACTATTAGCTTGGTCTGTGTGCCAATGCAGATGCCACGCATAGGTTTTGGTCATTTACACTTTTATGGAGGCTACTCTCTTTGCACCCAGCCCGCCAGCTCACGGTCCAGATGATGCAGAACCCACAGGTCCTGGCGGCACTTCAGGAGCGACTCGATGGCCTCGTGGGGTCACCGTCAGGTTACATTGAGAGGTGAGGCCTTCTCCTGCTGCATTGGTAGCACCTGCCTGAGCTTCCTAACGGCCCAAAACTTAGTGCTATAATTGTGCATTTGCATGAGCAAATAACTGTGATGATACATGTCGGGGTTTTCTGAACACCTGCTGCCCTAATCTGGGGCATGGCAGACATATGGGTTCGGAAGCACTGTTAAAATGTGAGTGTGGCACATCTGAGCTGCTGTGGCACAGGCCCAGCTGAGGGGGGGGGGGGATCTGCTTGGGCTCTCATCACTTTGTTGTTGAGGCCTGGAAAGCCAGACTTTCTCAGAGCAGTTACTCAGGGCACCATGCAGATCAGCAGACTTCCTAGGAGTGTTGAGACTGCTGCTTACGGGGGACCCATAACGCATGAATTTTGTGGTTTCAGTTTACCCAAGGTAGTAAAGAGACGTGTGAACGCCTTGAAGAACCTCCAGGTGAAGTGCACCCAGATCGAAGCTAAATTCTATGAAGAAGTGCACGAACTGGAAAGGAAGTACGCTGCCCTCTATCAGCCACTTTTTGACAAGGTGGGTCTGCCTAGACGCTTTCCTGCTTGCTATGCTCCTTGATCGGTCCTCCTGTGATTTGCTGAGGTCTACCCAACTATTCGTCTGCCCAGCCACTCTTGTCTAGTGTGGTGGTATTGTGGATGCTGACTGGGAGCTAGTCTGAGTAGGATTAATAAGGGTCTGAGCTTAATCCTGTTTGTTGGTTCCGCCGGCCTTGTGCTGCATGTGTTTTTAGAGTTGAATGCCTCTTTTTTGCCCTCTGCTGGGTAATTCCCAGTGTGCCGTTAGACTGTCGATGGAAGAAATGAGGCTGAAATCTGGTTTGTGAGATTGTGTTGTCAAATGCGCTTTGTCTTCCCGCTGATAGCTTTATTGGGTTAAACAAGCCGACAGCCTCCAGTGTGAGGATTGCCTACCCGCCTTGGGATTGAAATCTCGTTACTGCAGTCGGTGTTAGGCCTGCGTCTGGCTCTGTCCAAGTGCTTGTTTCGGGGTGGGCCTGGCGTGTCCTACGGTTCTGATGTGGCGCTTTCTCCTCTGGTCCTCCCACAGCGGAGCGAGATTGTCAATGCGATGTATGAGCCTACTGACGAAGAGTGCGAATGGAAGGGCGATGAGGAAGAGCAGCTGACAGTAAGTAAGCAGGTACAGGTGAATCGTGCATGCTGTGCTCAAGCCTGCCCTGTGCGGCCCATTCATTTTTCAGCATGAAAATGATCCCTCCCCCCGTATTGGGTTCTTGGGTCCCTTGTAAGTCTGGTTGGTATTTCACACAAGCTGTGCCTCTGTTTATGCATTTAAGGAAGAAATGAAGGAGAAAGCCAAAGTGGAGGAAGAGAAAAGGGATGAGGAAAAAGAGGACCCCAAAGGTGTCCCGGAATTCTGGCTGACTGTCTTCAAGAATGTCGACCTGCTCAGTGACATGCTGCAGGTGTGTGTTGTGAGACTGCTGGTGGAGGTCTTGTGGAAGTTGCTGCCACCTACTGGTGCAGAGTGATCATTTTTAAATGGGGCTACAAGATGGGGACACTTGGCAGCATGGCAATATAATATTGAGGGGAAAATGTCACAGAAGGCAAGTAATCACGCTGGCTGTCAGCAGCAAACTGAGAGGTCTGGTGTTTTTTCACATTAGTGTGAGGTGCTACGCTTTGTGTGAAATATGCTAAAGTAAATTGGCATAGTGCAGCGGCACTTTATGCATGAAAGAGCTTTCGGAACGGAAACATCCGGATGCCATGGGGGGGAGATCTTGGAAAGATGGAGTGTTTACAGTGGCAGCCTCCAGAGTAATCGGAGTATTTTCAGGATCAAATTCTGAAAGTATTCAATAGTTGTAGCCCTGAAATTAGTCTGTTTGTTGGGTTCTGTGAATGCAGTTTGTCATGAGTCTCTTACTTCTGAGCTCCTGGTTTAAATACTGGTGTCCTCCAGGAACACGACGAGCCCATTCTCAAGCACTTAGAGGACATCAAAGTCAAGTTCTCAGACCCCGGCCAGCCAATGGTAAGCATTAGCTGTAGCCATTATGCTTGGCTGGGTGATGGCCTGTCTGTGTCTGTTCATGCATTAGAAAGCTTCCTTTTAAGGCTTTTGATTCTGTGCCAAGCATGTCTGTTAAATAATCCAGTAGTTCCTCTAACTGTTGCTCTTGTTCTCTCGTTAGAGCTTCACATTAGAATTTTACTTTTCGCCCAACGAATTCTTCACAAACCAAGTGTTAACAAAAACCTACAAGATGCAGTCGGAGCCAGACGAGGGGGATCCTTTCTCCTTTGATGGACCGGAGATCATGGGATGTACAGGGTAAGGAATCGTATCCCTGAGTCGCCAGTAGGCATGCTAGCAGCCCGGCAATGTCTATAAAGTGTGTGCCAACTGTTTAGATGGTAGCCCTTTAAAATGTGGTGTGACTCACCCTCCATCCTCCTCAATCCAGCTGCCAAATTGACTGGACAAAAGGAAAGAATGTCACGTTGAAGACCATCAAGAAGAAACAGAAGCATAAGGGTCGCGGAACAGTGAGGACGGTCACTAAGACGGTCCCCAACGATTCGTTTTTCAACTTCTTTTCCCCACCTGAAGGTAAAGATGTCCGGCCCCCCATAAAGTGTGTGGAGTTTTCCTTTAAATGCAAATCTTAACCTTTTTTTTTTTTCTCCCCCCTTTACAGTTCCAGAAAAGGGGGAGTTGGTAAGTGAGAGGGAGACGGGTAATTCGTGATTCTTTCCTTGCTAGTGTGATATGTGCTTGACTGTTGTTTATCCCTCCATCTTCACAGGATGAGGACTCAGAGGCCATCCTCGCAGCTGACTTTGAGATCGGACACTTCCTCCGTGAGCGTATCATTCCGAGAGCCATCCTGTACTTCACGGGCGAAGCCATCGAGGATGACGACGATGACGTGAGTCGCGTCTGTCCCCCCCTGAGCTAACGAGATGGTGACCGTCATGCCGAACGTCTAACGCAGTTTCCTTTTGGTGCCTTTCAGTATGATGAAGAAGGCGAAGAGGCTGATGAGGAGGTAGGAGCTTCTCCTATGTAGGAAACTTCCCAGAACCATGGCACTGTCTGGCTGGTCTATTTTAAGGATGTAACACACTTTGGACGTAGTTTTAATGAGCATGGTTCTTAGGCAAAAACAAATTCAGCACTGTCAGTGGTCACCAGCCCTGTTCCTGGAGCTCTACCACCCAGCAGAACTTAGGTACAGCCTTAATTTAACATACCTGATACATATAACCGGGCCCTTCAGTAGCATCTCAGTATTAGAGCCAATTTGGCTTCAACATAGCTGGCCGTAATACTTATCTGTATCAGGTGTATTAAATTAGGGCTGCACCTAAGCTCTCCAGTGTTGGTGACCACAGCTCCATGTGATTATTTGTGGTAGACAGTCTTCAGTTTAATTGCCACTATGAGCTATTGACTTGGAACTTAACGAAAGACGACCGGCCATCCTAATGTTATAAATGATGGAAGTTCAAGAAGCAGGTTCTCACCTCTGTTTCTTCATTAATTCAGGAGGGTGCAGAGGAGGCGGATGAGGAGAATGACCCAGACTATGATCCCAAGGTGGGTGATTGATCTGATCGGCAGTGTAACACCCTTAGTCATGCCATGAAAGGACGTAACGTTTGGGGAATTTCAACTGGCAGAATACATGCTGTCAATGCCTCTGGCTTGGTGGAAATTGAGGTGCTGGTGTATGTGGTAGAAGCTTGGGAAATCAGTGTTGGCTGCAGTGCTGTACGTAGGTGACACTGCCAGAGAACATGCTGGTACCAAAGCTACTTGTACACAGGCACGTCTCCAGTGGTGTCCTGCTTGGTCTCGATCTGGTCGGATCTGGAAAGTGGGTTCTGATAATCCCAGGCCCTTCTGGGGTAAATTCTGGGCACGAAAAGGCTCCAGTACTGAGTAGGGGACTAGCTTTGTTTTGGATATTGTTTTAATCAGTTTTGTTTTCATGTGGCTGTATGGCAATACTTTTAAAGCCAGACTTCCTCCATTTTGGTGGTTATGGGGGGCATGCATACGTTTCCATCGTAGTCTGTACAGATTCTTAGCAAAAGTAACAAAGTGCTGAATTGAGTTCTGCTAGCGAATCGCTTTTCCCTCATCAGCCCTGGAAGTTTTAGAAACCCAACAATGAGGAGCAGAAAGTGCAGCTTGAGACTAAAATTTTGTGTGAAATACAGCCACGTGTCAGCTGAAAACACCCTGAATCCTAACTTTGCTAGAACAGTCAGCTGGTAAACTACATGAGATGTGACCGCTTGGAACCCAGACTTGTACTGACCGGTGAAAACTGAGTCAGCGGTTTGCATAAGATGACCCTTTTCTGCCTGATATCTGCACCTGGCTCTTCTGCTTGCCAGCTTCTGTAGCAGCCTACTTTAGTGACGGTGTTTTTTGACTGAAGTATGACTGGGTGGAAATTTTTTACTTTAAGGGGATGCAAGGCTTTTCTCTACACATGACAGATAACGCTTCCCTTGGGTTGTCACAGCACAAAAACATTGAGGCCATATGATTTCTGCTTAAAGCTAATGTTTGCCTATCTACTCATTTGGCTGCCTTATCAGCTGTGTAAATTTTCCCTCACTAAATTTATTTGGCGTCCTCTATACAAATAACCCTGTCATGATATGTGCAGCTTCTTAACTTTTAAAGTGCCTTGTGCTTGCAAAACGCTCATTCCCACCCATGTGTCTCACCCCTTTTGTCTCGATAGCGAGATGGAAAGCATTTCTGTAGCACGGGTTACATATGAGTTTTTCTGCTCTGTTGTAAGTACGCAAGTCAAAATGCTTTGTGTTGATGGTCCTTTTGTCCAATTCACTGATTAGCATGGGTTATAATCCTTGGGCTGATGGTTTAGTGTCAGTTTAATTGGTTTTCAGTTTTTTATATTTTTTTTTTTGCCTGAGACTGTTTTTCAAATTCAAGTATCCGGTTTCAGAAACTGTGGTTAAGTTGCCTGCGAGAGCTTTTGAAATCCTCCCATTTTCTGAACTTTCACTTCTTGGCACTTCCATTGCTTTATATTTGCTTTGCATTTTTCCTCGATGTCCTCAGAGCTACCAGGTGTCTGTCTCTGCATAGCAGAATCTTACTTTCTGATTAAATCTGTACACCTAAGAATGGGAGCTACATGCAACTGCAGATGTCTCTTACTGAATGGAACTACTGCCAGTTAACTTAACGTTTTCGCTGCTTGGCCAAGAGTGAAATTACTGGCTGAATTTCACACCTGATTATCCATCCAAATACCTTCTGGAATACTCTGCATTCTCAGTGTATGTCCTGCTTCCATTCTTAGTCACTTATCAGAATTCTGAATTTCCAGCTATTTTAGGGTGGGGTGTTTCTCCTCAGGTTTAGTGGTGCATCTCGAGTTGAGAGCAGTGCGTGAAGGTCATTCTGTTTCCATGTCCTCTCCCTTGCATTAACAATGTTTCTCTCCCCCCCCCCCCAACAGAAGGACCCCAACCCACCAGCCGAATGTAAACAGCAGTGAACGCCATGGCTTTAAGGATTGACTGCACTGTAATGGCTTCTCAAACAAGTTAAATACCGCCTTATAATGTTTTGTATTCTTGGTAGAAATTAAAGGAATTCAATTTTTTGTTACAAAACTCATGGGGGGTGAATTCCAAGCAGTGGCTCATTCTGCATAGTATTTTACTAGACTGTCTGTACAAATAGAATGGAGTAAATCCCTCTTTAAAAAGCATGAATGTGTCCATTGCTAAATATTTGGATTCTTGTGAAGTCTCTTGTTGTATCACTCTTGGACAGCAGCTGTGGGGAAGTACAAAGTGGTAAGGGGCAGGCGCAGGGGGAGGTAATGTGTTGTGACCTGTAGCTTGGCCCAAATAACCAACCAAAGCAATATAAACTCTGGACAGGCTTGAGTTGTGAGCGTCTCTGCTTGTGTTCGTGCCCTTGTCGGTTTGATTGTGTAGTTTTGTGGCACCCGAAATTTCCACCCTGTACCCTGCAGTGAGATGGAGGCTTCTCTATAAGCCCCCTTTGGCTGGGCCTTGCCAGGTGAAGCGCATGTGGGAGATCCTACTCCCCGTCGTACCATTCTGGGGCATCCGCAGTGTGTGGTGTTGGTAGCGTGCCGTTCTCCCATTCACACATTCCAGTATGCAGATGGCAAAAATAACAGCCTAGATTACTTGTCTACTGATCCCTTTTTGCTTTCTTTACAAAAAAAAAGTTGTCTTGATGGAATAATTTCAAATGGGAAGAAATGTCCAGCAGATGTGGTCAAGTTGCATTCCATTTTACCTGAAGGTTGTGTCTTGGTATTATGTAAGTATTGTCTTAGTGTCTGCCATAGTTACCTAGGCACTCTCCTCTGTAGCACTTGGTACAACTTGTCAGTTGTCCTCTGTAAAGTTTGTGAGTAGGCTAACCCCGGTCTGTAATCCCATCCAGCACTTAACAGACTAGATGTGAAGCCTCGTTTAACAGTCAGCTGACATACTGCCACGTAGAACTTCCTGTCTACAGCATAACTCAAGTGCTTAAAGCCTGGTAGATCAGGTACCCCCCCCATGACTTGTCCAAAGCAAGTGGTGTAAAGGACACTTGTATGTCTCAGGCTGAGAATAAGACTAAATAATGAACCAGATGTTACCCAATGAGTGTTGGCTGTGTTTAGGCAATTTTGGGGTTTAGATCTGGTTGCAGCTCAAGTTACTTTTCAGTGTCTGTTCTTGTGGGTGGGTAGATGCCTCCACCTCCCCTTCCAACTTGATTGGATCTCATAGGCAGGTTGAAGGGAATCTGTGCTTGTGGGATTTTGAAGTTATCGGACTTTGGGGTAGAGCACCGTTCCCTGGTTTAGAACCTGTGACCTGCTCCATCCACGTCCAAAGCCACCGGTGATGGTGATTTAAACTGCCATTGTTCTGGAGGATTTCCCCAATACTGCAGAAGCTCAGTGGCAGACTGTCATTTGGTGTTATTCTGGATCCTACTTGGGTCCTTCTGAACAGCTGTTGTCAAAGCAAAATGCTATGCTATAAAATTCAACTGTACTCTTAACTACGTGTAATATGTATTCCTGAATAAAATGATTTAAGCCTGCACCTGTCTTTTTATTGTTCATATGTTTTTATATGGGTCTGAGACACCGCCTGTGAAAGGATGTTCAGGCATCACGTTTGCTGCTAGTGATTACGCAAAGACTAGCCGGTAGAGGGCCCCCCTAACCTATCGTATAGTATAAAACAGCAATTGACACATTTTGTAAAGCACAAGTAATTATTTAAGATTCTCAAACACTCAGACATTTAAAAAAATAATACTTAAATTTTTTTGTGCGCTAAAAGTACATTTTTAAGTGAGTATGATATTTTGGCACTTTCTCAATTCGCCGGCTTCACGTCAGAAGTCCTTGCTGTCATCTCCAGTGACTCTACGCCGAGCACCAATGGGGGGGCGGTCCGCTAGAAAAGCCTGGGGGAAACCCCAGCCAGACCGGACCCAGCGATCATTCAATTCCGCCACCCGGCGCCGATGAGTACGGTGCAATCCGCCGAAGACACGGCCGTCGCCAACAGTTCTAACCGGTGGCGTTAGAGGAGCTTGTGTCTGCATCGCTCTTCACCGTTATAAAAAAAAAACCACAGTGACTTTCAAAGTCGTGCGTTTTCCACCATGCTGGAGGGTGGCGGCAAGGTGCTGAAGGAGGGGTTGCTGGAGAAGCGGAGCGACGGGTTACTTCAGCTGTGGAAGAAGAAACGCTGCGTCCTCACGGAGGAGGGTCTCCGGCTTCACCACCCCAAGCAGCATGACGACCCGCGTCACCACCACCAGCAGGTCACCGAGCCGCGCAAAGTCAAGGAGCTCCCTTTCTCAAACATGAAGACTGTGGACTGCGTCGAGAGGAAGGACAAATACGTCTACTTCACGGTGGTCATGATCGAGGGCAAGGAGATCGATTTCAGGTGTCCGCAGGACGAGGGCTGGAACGCCGAGATAACCCTGCAGATGGTCCAGTACAAGAACAAGCAGGCGATCCTTGCGGTCAAGTCTACGAGGCAGAAACAGCAGTTGCTGGTGCAGCAAAAAATGATCAGGAACTCGCAAAACGTGGAGTGACTTTACCCTGGATGCGAGAATAGCTGCGGTAAGCCGGTCCCGAAAGAAGCTTTCCCAGAACTGTCAGCCCTAAAAAGTCCAATACATGGGGAAGCTGATCTGCAGAACTGTCAATTTCCTCTACTGGATTTTGCATTAGGATGTTTACTTTGAATCACACTTTGCGCAGCGACGTTGCAGCCATGGTTTGCGAAATAATGGTTTTATTACAAACTCTAAGTCTTGTGTCTCGCTGCAATGAAGTTAAAGCACGAGAGCCGTTGGTCAAGAAAATCATTTAGATTTTAGGCAACGCCGAATAGGCCCATGCTAATACGGTAGAATGTTTAATTCGCTGGCATGATAAACTAGAAAAATGAAATTCATGAGTAACAAATGAATCCTTGGTTTGTTAGACTTGTGGGATCTCAACTTTAAACGAAAAATAATTTTAAGAACTTTGAATATTACGGCCGTGAATGATTTGATACATAAACTTTTCTGAGTTCATTCATGAAATCAGACACATTATTGATTCATTTTAAACCACTCTAAGGCTGTTTTTCTTGTATAACATGAGCTTGGACAACGGAGTATGACATTCCTAAAATATGAAGCACCGTTTATTTATGTGTTTCCTCTGCAGTCCGTGCTATTTTAGTATCGCCCATGAACGCATTCTGTGCCTGTACGTCAAACTACTATGACACCTGAATTAGTTTAATTTATTGTATCTGCAGGTTAATGGGATGCTCAGCAAAGAGTCGGTGTCACCGCCCGGTGCTTGACTAGCAAAGGGTGTCTTGAGTCTCTGACCGCTTCTCGCTCCCAACAGCGTGCATCTCCAGGAATTCCCGTCTTTAACAAAATCCATTACATAAAGTTTATGTAGTTCATTAGCTAGTGGAATTTTATTTATTAGTTTTATAGGCTATGTTGTCTTAGGCTTTGCATCCATTAATGTAAGAATGTTGTTGCTGAATAATTAAACAGAAATTGTGAATTATGTACATAAAAAGAATATATTTATGGTATGCTGACGGCACAATGAAATGCATTCAATATAATTTACGTATACAGCACATACCGCACTGGGAAAGTTTCAACAGACAGGCGTTATGATGTTACAAATGGATTTATTCTCTAACTGATGCCAAAAGCAGTCTTTTTACCCCTCAATAGTTAAGAGTACCAACCAAAGACTTAATTTCCAAAGCGCAGTTGACCGCAAGCTGGCTTTGTTTCTGTTCCTTGACAAATTAAAAAACCTGGGAATCGACTGGGAATCTGACCGATTTGCAGAGATGTATTTTTATAATCTGGGTCAGTAAACCTAAGGCCATAATTAAACGTGCTGCATTGTATAGCCTAGTAGCTGCCTTGTATCATGTCTCCGAAGATGTTTTTTCATTCATGAATTACTGTAAGTCTGTGTTACATCTGATTTGAGGATTATTTTCATACTTGAATATACATTCCATTTAAAGCACATTTTGATCCTTGTTTTTATTACTAACCTACTCTGTACACTGTCGGGACAGCTAGAAAAACAGTGTTCTAATGTAGTGGCAAAGTGTAACGTATAATTTGTGAAAATTGTTTTCTATAAATAGTAGGCCTACTTTTAGAGGGATTTGTAATCAACATTCCCCGGCCTTCTGTTAATGACAAATTATATATTAACAAGCATGCCGTGCGTATTGTGCAAAGTTGTAAATGTGAAAATGTGTTCCTGTCCCTTGCCAGTTGAGTCGATATATTTTTTTAACAGCATCACCATCGCACCAGTGAACTCCGAAATCCCCGGGCTGCTCAGCTAGCGGGGGCACGGAGCCGCATGCGGCGGATTCTTGGTGTTCTGCTGCGGTGACAGTCGCTCCATGTAGGTCACCGCCTGGGCTCCGCTGCTGATGCGGTCATGTTGACAGACGGATGTGTGCCAGCGGGGAACTCCAGGGACTTCAGCGTAGACGGCTGACATTCCTGAAAAGTCTGGCACGGAAACATGAGAGAGCGCTGAACGGCAGCCCATGACCGCATACATATTCAGCGTTTCTTCCACATGCATGAGGAAATCAAGCGGCTTATCTCATTTTTGGGACCTCGAGCACCGAGTCCCAAGACCATGTTAAGTTCCAGACAGTGTGCGCCTGTTGTACTGGGTTCACTATATATTTTATGATGACTTCATATCTGCAATTATAAGGGAACCTGCTTATAATTTATGTCGGTGTCACTAAATGAACAAGAGAGGAGCTTGAATTCGCCATTATAGTCAGTGTAGCATAATTATGTACGTATTTAAAAATCCTCAGTTCACCTGGTGTAAGAGATCAATGTTTTTTTTTTCTGGTAATAGGCTGCAACAGAAATACAAAGAATGTTTGTTCATATCACAGCTTTCCAGTATCAGTAAAACGCGTTTCTCTAACAACCTTCACCTAACAACATAGCCTACAGGATACTGCTATTTTACAATATTTAAAAGAACATTTATGCGGTAGTTTAATCCATTCCGAACTGATATAGGCAACTTGCTACGTAATGTGCTGAACACGCAAAAGGAACGAAAAAAACAAGCCAATTTCCTCGATAGCGAAAGCATGTGCAGTCTGACTTGCACGTCTGTTTCGGCCCGCTGAAATGCTGTGCTGCTGTAACTTGTGTGTTAAATTAACGATGGATAAAAGGCAATTCGTTCATCGCCTGGGGACTTGGAAACGGCCGGCAGACAACCTTGAGCAGTATTTTTCCTGCATTCGTGCCATTGGGGAAGATTAAATGTTTAGTGAATTGGGGAGATGTGGCGAGAGCAAGCATTTGATAAAAGAGTGTAGATTAATAGTCAGTCGCATGAAAGTCTAATCAAATTTGATAAAAGAAACTATTTTTAGACTGTTTAATACGGGTGGGGGTGACGTCCACGGAAAGACGCGCAATCTAATTCGTAAAATCACATTTAGTATTTTTTTTCTGGTACAGATTAAATACTTGATATGCATCATACCTATTTTCCTGATAGTGTTACCTATTTGTTCAGTGTCTCAGTGTCTGTCCTTCTAGATTTAATCTTCAGAGGCTCCAGTAGCTTGAAAAGACTCAGCATGAATGGAAGATGAGAAATGTCTTATATTTGAACAGTGATTCTATGATGAGTAGAAGGGAACCAAATCAGAGGCATATATATAGAATCAGGGCTCTTTGGAGAACCAGCATGAGCAGGTAGTTGGGATGGCCATAAGGATATCTGGAACATGAGGTGACATGCCACTGTCACACGGTACAAAATGTAAGCTGGAAAACGGCACTTGGAGAACGAGGGGCTGGCCGGCACGTTCCTGACTGTCACCAATGTTTGCCTTTAGCCGGTGTGCTGTCAGAGCACCCAGCAGCTGCAGTGAGGTGGGCCGGCTCAGGTGTCACCCCCACCTGCAGAAGCGACTGGGAAATCTTGCAGAACAGCAGAGTCACCTTGCCCGAGCACTGCGGGGTTGACTCAACCAAGCTCCCAGAGTCAGAGGGGGGTGGGGTGGATAGCAAACAGTGGCACGAGTTAGTCTTTGTTGGTACTGGGATAATTTCTACTGAAAACAGATTGGTAACTCGATATCCTGAGCAAATTCCATTACCTTATGATCCTTTGTAATTTATGAGAACAATAAAAGAAATGGATACTTGTCAGCTATACAAAAAAGGGACAATGTATGATTCCTTTCTGATTATTATGAAAAATGCATGAGAGATATTCGCTTCAAAATGCAGGATACAAATCAAATGCATATAATCTACGGCAAAAAGTCTCTGGGCATTATTAAAAAGATAGCAGATTCTACGTAGAATCACTCCATAGATGTTATTCTATAGGGGCAAAATATAAAATGTTTTGGCATATAATGAAGAATTAAATGGTTTGTTGCAAATGTAACGAAAGGAAAGCAGAGTGCGTGAAAAAATGTAATACTGGCAATTTAGAAAAACAATCTTTGTGAATATCTGATTGAAGGCTGAAAATCCTCAGCAGTAAGATGGAAAAAAACAGCCCCGTGAGCCCAGAGAGATCACTGCGGCAGTAGAATTATGGTCAGAATCCTGTCATTTTTAGATGAGATGGGATGGCTCTTCGCTAGCCTCGTTATTGTTGCTATTTTTTTTTCTCTTTTACACAGGGGACTAGAGTTTTTGTTACAGATTAGGCTGATACTGACTTAGTCACCTGCCAAAGCAAACTCTACAGTTTTCAAGGACATCGACAGCAAGACTGCAGCACCTGGTTGCCTTGACTGTATCCCACAATTCTCAGGATAATTCACCACATGGATTTTGTCCTGTAGCAAGGAAAGTGGCAGCCGTGTTATTATAATTTTGTCAAGTATTTAAATGTATTGCAACAGTAATGGAGCTAGTCTCTGTTTTAAGGAGTAGTTGGTAGGATGTATTAAAAACAGGAAGAACAGATGCTGGAGTTTCTGATAATCAAAATAACTTGGTGCTGAGTGGGTTGGAATTAAACCAGCCTCTGCCAAATTATACGTTATCTGGTGTGTATATTGAGTCAAAACCGATGCTGTTCGTGAATGTCGTTGGGACTGTCTGCATTTGAAATGCTCATTGTTTGAACTAAAGACACCTTGGCTGTTTTTATGCCCATTACAAACATTCATTTTATATACCCACTTGTCCATTTCAGGGTAATGGGGGTTCAGAGCCTGTCCTGGATCCTACAGGCACCAGGCAGGGAATCACCCAGCATGAGGCACATCTCTGCACACACAGAGCCGAGGCAGAGACTTAAACCCTGGTCCTAGACTTGGGACGCAACAGTGCTAATCATTGCGACACCATCAGTTGGGGGTGGGGGGGCTGCAAACTATTCCAAGCACCACAGGCCATGAGAACGGAGTGAACTCTGGATGGGATGCTAGTCACACACACGCGGACTGGGGGGTGGGGGGTACGGACCATGGGGCAGGCGGCGGGGGGCACGGGCCGGGGGGCGGGCAGCAGGGGGCAC
>JAAGVU020000061.1:25874817-25887379 GCA_011763525.2 Mormyrus iriodes | reverse complement strand
AGCAGGAAGACTATTCCATACTCTAACTACACGCTGCGTAAAGAAGTGCTTCCTCAAATTTACTTTAAAATGTTCTCTCTGTACCTCTATTCCACCACACGCAGAGCATTTAGAAGATATGCAAGTGAGAAAACCTTGGGGTCAGAGAACAAGGTCAGCCAGCATCCAGCACTCTGGAACAGTTAGGTGTAAGGCCTCACCAGCACCCTGCAGGAGTTAGGGTTAAGGACTTATTAGCACGCTGCAGGAGTTAGGGTTAAGGACTTATTAGCACGCTGCAGGAGTTAGGGTTAAGGGCTCACCAGCACCGTGGAGGAGTTAGGGTTAAGGGCCAACCAGAACTGTGGAGGAGTTAAGGTTAAGGGCCAACCAGCACCCAGGAGGAGTTAGGGTTTTGGACTCATCAGCATCCTAATTTACTGAGCACACAGTCACCCTAACTGAACAAAATTCACAATAGAAGTACTGGATTTGTATTAAATTACCTGCTGCAGTTAAATCATTGAGTCTGCTGAACATACATTCACTTCCCAACCCCTTTAAGAGCATGATAAATTGGACTGCGACCTCTTAAATAACCTCGCTTTTAATGAACCGAATGGGAATTTATTCTTTACCACACGAGTTAAGGTCTTGTCCATATACTAAGTTATGTGATCAGTAAAGCCAATAAAGCAGGAGCCCCCCACCTCCCCCACAACAGCACTTATCGTTAGTGTACATGCAGTACCAGTCAAAAGCCTGGACATGCTGATTGGGTTGGAGAAGCATTCCAAGTCGCTACATCTGGAAGCTGGCTGAAAGAATGCCAAGAGTGTGCAATGCTGCCATCGAAGCAAAAGGGGGGCTGTTTTGAAGAGCCTAAAATTTGAGAAAATTTTGAGATGCTAAACATTTCTCTTGGTCTTTGCAATATTCGACTTCATTGCCTTGAGGACTTTTACTGCAGGGTGAATAACACCTAAGATAGAGACAAATGCATTTACAGTAGGTGTGTCCAGACTTTTGACTGCAAATGTTTGAATGCAAATGTTAACAAAGGATCTGACAGGGTTAGAATGAGAAAAATCATTTATGAAATCTTTGGTGATGTCTTTTGCACCTATGAGAGCAGGTAGGTTCTCATGTAATATCTGGTGCGAGGGGGGCTTTCAGAGGTAAAGAAGGACAAGGGGTCATGTATCCTATGCAGTGTTGGTATAAACATGTTACAAAGCAATGTGTTGCTGTAATTACACTAATTTGGGCAGTAACAAGTAATGTCACTAATGGCCTTTTCAAATTTTACTACGCAATTAAGAGTACTGAAATTTAAATGGGCTCGTTACTTGTGAGAAAATATTAATGGACAAATGCAGCCTCTTCCGCTAATTTCCTGTTTATGATCTAATGCCATCTGACCTTACGGTGTTGTGGTGAACGGGTGATATCATAGGTAGAGTGATTTGACAGTTGTATTGTCTTACACTGTCACAGCTGCAACACCAAGATAATATAACTACCCGGTCAGCACACGTGTGTAGGCACTATGTCTCCTTGATGCTTGAAAATCCATCGGCAAAGCATCTCTATGACATCATTTGCTCACTGGCACAACGTCACAGAGACATTGCTACTGGTTATCGATTGAATTTTCCCCTGATGTTTGCGTGATATATTTCAACAGCAACACAATGTTAATGAGATAACTATGCGACATTTACCTTAGTGTAGATTCCTTCTGTTTACCCCACATGTAGGCATACTATTTAAAAGTATATACTGAACAAGCAATTTAATTGATTAAAAGTTACACAGTACGTTTATCATTTTAAATATTGACAAACAGATATGATGACAAAAACAACAACAATAGGCCTAACAGTTATGCTGAACCGATTAAAGCAAAATAACTGAAAAAAATGCACTCTCCCAAATACACATTAGCATATGTAATAATTTAAATATTGTTAATCGGCCTAAATGAAATGCGGTCATTTAACAATCTTAAACCAGCGTCCTGTCGATGTATGTGTGCTGTCTGGGTTTGTATGTATTAAGAGAATTGAAGTAACATAAAAGTTACTTTTTACTAATAATTACGTTTATATGCAGTAATTGATAAAGTAATTGAATTACTTTTGAATGAAGTAACTAGTAACAGTAACTAATTACATATTTTCAGTAACTTGCACAACACTGCTCCTATGTCAGTGTCATTTGGCCCTGAAGGGGAGGTTGGAGGCTTCTGTAAGGAACAGATGTTTCCATGCCTCACTTTCAGGTCCGAAGATGTTTTCCTGCCCCAGCCCGAAGCTGCTGAGGTGAAACCTGCCTGGGCGTTTTTGATCGTGGAAAGGCTAACCTTTACCAGTGCATCCCCAGATGGGCAGCTGTCTGAGGGACATTAAGGTCCTCCACAGAGATCCCATTCATGTCTCAGAAGTTCTGTCAGGCCAAAAACTGAAGAATATTTCATTCCAATTCTACCCATACCTCCCCAATAAGGAATTTTGATTTCCGTCTGTCTTGAGTTTGTAAGCATTTCTGTAAGTGTGGATTCTGAACTTTCATTTGAGAAAGCTTTCATGCTTGTGGAGAGCCACCACTAATTCCTTCTTCAATTAAAGGAAGAAAATAATCTTCTCCAGTCCTTGGCCACCTGTTAGGAACAAGTCCTGTTGAGGTGGGTGGGGAGCGGTTTGGAATGTGAGCTTTGTTTGAAGATCAGTTTGGGTGGCTGAAGAGGAGTCATGTGACTGTGTGCCTTCTGCCGGATGCTACCAAACAACAAACCTGAAAACGATATGGCACAGTAATCAGCACAGCTGTTCAGCCATTGGGAAGCCTTTTATTGCCCCTGTTACAGAGATTATTGAAGGTAGATCAAATATAAGGGACATTAAAAGAGTAAATGACCCTTCAGTCTTTTAGTCTGTCAAGTTAAATAATGAATAAACCTCCCTGGAACATTTCAACACACTTTTCTGGCAGGCATTCTAGTATGATGTGTATGGAATAATTGCTTCTTTTGTCTATTTACTCCACGTTTATTTGGATCCTCCCTTTTATCGCAGCCCAACGTTTCTATGGAAACAAAGAGAATGGAGGTAATGTTGAAGCTGACAGGCTGCTGTCGTGTAATGAGGGAGCCGGCTGGCAGGAATATGGAAATAACTGGAATATAGAGAATATGGAAATGACGTTCACTCTGATCTGCGGTACCAGTGGTTGTGACAGCACGGTGAAATCCGCTAACCTTCACATCTGAGTTTTTTGTGTCTCGCTCCCCTTCACCCCAGAGCTGCTGACACAAAGGTCAAAGGTCAGTGTGCTTCCCTGTCAACACGCTGTTCCTCCCGAGATTAGCTGACCACGTGTGTGCAGCAGACACCTCTGGTTACTGGGCAACAGTCACAGGCTGGTGATTTAAGGTGCTGAGCATAGTTGTAATATTTAATCGTTGGTTTCACCAGCAACCTTCCAGTTTACCCCTCAGCAAGGCCCTTAACCCTCAGCTCTAGGAGTGGCCCTCTGCTTGCTCTCACCTATATATGTCTGTGTATCTCATGGGGAGTAAGATGGGATAAGCATAAAGACAATTTCCATTTCGGGATCAATAAAGTATAACTATTCTATTCTATTCTATTCTATTCTATTCTTCTTCTGCTTCAGATGCTATGCATCTCAAGAACACATTTGGGGAAAAAAGCGTTTTTTAAGATACAGTATGCAGGCTTAGGACCTCCCAGATGTGTGATTATTTAATGCTGAATCATTCCACCGCTTTGGGGATTGACACAAGAATAGGGTGGTGGTCATTTTATCACTGTTTGTTCAGTCACCAACATCGTTTAATAATTACAGTCAATCAAACGTACATGCTTCAGTAACAGCAATAAAAAGAGTCACCTCCTTTTATTGTATATTTCATGTACAGCTCTGGAAAAAAGTAAGAGACCATTAAGAGTTTTGAAAGAATTAAATCTGCATTTTTAAATCCTGGTTTAATATTGGTTCTGTTGGCAGAGGCTACACTACGAAGCAGGCTGCTTCCAGGCTCAACATTTCTAAGACAGCAGTACACAGGAATAAGGTGAAACTGAAAACACTGGGAACGACCACAAACCAGCCAGGTAGAGGGTGGAAGCCAATTTCTAATGGCAGAGATGACTGTCAACTTATCCAACAGTTTCTCATGAATCGTAGAATGACATCAAGTGACCTTCAAAAGGAATGGGAAACATTAAGGTCAGGTGTGAAGGGCACTGTTAGGACAGTTTGTAGCAGGCTCCTAGAAGCAGGACTGAAGACCCATAAAGCAAGGAAGAAGCCCTTCACTAATGAGAAACAGAGAAGTGCCAGACTGCAGTTTGCAAAAAAAAAAAGTTATTCACAGATACACACCCACAAATTGAGAAATGATTGAAACAAAAAATGCTGTGGTCTCTTAATTTTTTCCAAAGTTTTAAGGTGGGATATGTTGTAACACTTGCCAGAATTAAAATGCAGACATTGCTGAAATTACTTGTAAAATTCTAGCAATAGCAACAAAATTTTATACCTATGTATACAAAAATGTCTTACGTGTTTCATAACATACAGCTGAGTCGGCGAAGAAAAACAGTTATGTTGTTTTTTTGGCATACTGCACTTTCGCACCATGTCACATAGCTGTCCCCAGGTCACTTAAATTTCCTTCCATAGCCCATATACATGCAGTTTCTCTGCATTATCATTTATTTATTTGGCAGGCACTTGTGTCCAAAGGGATGTATAAGTAAGGAAGTACAAAATACAACCAAGCACACAGTAGTGCCGAGTGAGACTGCTATGCAATGTTGCAGAACGCTCAATGCGCACATTTAACAGGGGAGACTGAGGTTAGCTTAAGTCTTCACAGAACATATGCTCCTAAGATGATTCCAGTGATTCTGCAGACTGGATATACACTGACCAGTCGTAACATTAAAACCACCTGCCTAATATTGTGTAGGACCCCTCGTGCCGCCAGAACCGCTCTGACCTGTCAAGGTGTCAACCTCTGAAGGTGTCTTGTGGTATCTGCAGTGTTGGGGAGGTCACTCACAAAAGCAATCCATTACAGACAGAGGTGGAAAGTTCAGGTCCAGAAAGTACAAATCCAGACCAAGGTTTTGGTTCACACGACCAGCTGAGTAATCTGTGATTGTGACTCTTTATACTCAACTGGCTGGTTGAAACAAAGCCTTGGTCTGGATTACTTTTGTGGGTAACTTCCCCAACACTAGGTATCTGGCACTAGGACATTAGCAACAAAACCATTATATCCTGTAAGTTTTGGGGTGGGGAATCCATGGATCAGACTTTGTCCAGCACATCCCACATATGGTTGATCGGATGTAGATCCGTGGAATTTGGGTGTCAAGTCAACACCATTGCCAGCTCACTGATTGGCCTTCCTTGGAACTCTTTCGGTAAGCTCTGACCACTACTACCTGGAACACCCCACAAGACCTTACAATGTTAATATGACACCTGTGACAGGTGCCACTGCAACAAGATAATCAATGTTATTTACTTCACCTGTCAGTGGTTTTAATGTTATGGCTCATCTGTGTAGTTCCGTAGCTTGTTCCACCATGAAGGAACCAATCATTAAAAATGTTTAGAATGAGACTAGTTTTGATACAATGGGGGAATCATCAGGTGAATTTCTTGCTGACCACAGTGGATGGGATGGAACATAGATCCTGATGAATGACTTGATGTAGGTAGGTGCCATTCCATTGGCTCTGAAAGCAAGGATTAAGGACTCAAACTATATGTGAGAATCTATAGGGATCCAACATAGAGAGAGAAAAGAGGTATAACGCAAGGGCATTGCAGCTAATTGAATAACAGACAATATGCTGCATTTAGACCACCTTCAGTGGTTTCACATCACATGTTGACATCCCTGTCAGTAAAAAATTACAGTAATCAAATCATGAGATGACAAGTGCCTGGACAGGTAGGGAAGGGGAAGGTCAAGTGAAGGTGGATGTCATCTGGATAGTATAGGTAGGAGACTGAATGACCAGACTAAGAGAGGTGGTGACCAGAAAGAAGATGATTGGACCAAGAACTGAACACTGAGGCACACCTGTTGTTACCTCATATAATTTAGATACCTGTACTCCCCAAGATACCTGAAAGGATCTATCTCAAACTATCTCAGAGTAGTCCTCATGATTCCAAGTTATGGGAGGTTGGGCAGGAGGTTTATTGTGTCACCAGGTACAGATAGGTTCAGCAGGATGAGAACTAACAATTTTGGTGCAACTGCGGGGCATCAACAAAAGTCAGGGGGGCAATTTTGGTGGCATGTCCAGTTTTAAAGCTAGGCTGATGAGGATCCGTAAGGGAAAGTTGAAGTGAAAACAGCACACTAAAAGAGACTGGTCTGAAGCATGGAGTTAGTGGAGCCTGCTTAAATGTAGTGGGGAATGTACCATTCAGGAGGAATGAGTTTATGCAGTGACTAAATACAGGAGCACGAGTAGGAGAGGCAGCAGGAATGAGATGAGAATAGGATCTAGGGGTCTGGTCTGTTAGTGAGGAGCAGCTTGGGCACATCAGAACCCAGTTTCGGTCTCTAAATTTACCAAAGTATATGAATGTGTGCATGTGTGTGTCCTGTAATGGACTGGCATCCCGTCCAGTGTGTTTTCCTGCCACTGCTTCCTACAATAGGCTCCAGACTGTTCTGCCACCCTGTAACAGATAAGTAATTGGAAAATGGATGGATGGAACTCGAAAATGTGATTGTACTTATTATTTTGTGGGATGTAATGAAGAAAAAAAATGACATTCATAAATTCAAAAATGGTTTTCATTGAGTCTTCGTATAGGTCCTAGTGAGGTTATAGCTGATTTTTGTTGTTCTGCTCTGTGGGGGTGATGGATTACAATGGTTGCAGGCTGCATTTACCATGTGATTCAGATAAAAAGCCCAAAATGACACTTTCATGCGTCTTTATGGAACAATAAAACAGCTGCTGTAGATGGCTGACCAAAACCTCCCCTGGGTTTGTTGTTTTGCATTTGTGTCTGATGTGTCATTGAAAAAACCACAGTATCTCTCCTGGTGAAAATGATAAGCACATTGGCCTGAATACAGAACCTTGCCCTAGAGCTCAGGTCCATTTGGGGAATTTTATGCTTCCCTTTTTGCACACCTGTCCTTTGATCGAGGCACTTCAGTTAGAGACATCAAAGGTTCAAACCAGACGCCTCACTATGACTGATACAGTGATTAAACAGAACAAAGGAGAGTATGGACTAATGTGTAATGAAATTAACTGTTATGTCTTTTGTAAATCAGTCAGAATGTCACACTCGCTAACCCTGTATGTAATTGACTTCTAAAGAAGAGATCCAAAACCTGGAATTGTCATGTAAATCAGTCATCTTTTAAGAAAAAATAAAACTCATAGTTTTTTCTGACATTTTAGCATCCAACAATTTGCTGTCTTTTAATTTCTTAATTTAATACTGTCTGTGAATGAAGATAAACATCTGGATTTATATTTGGTTTTCTCTTTTTATTCAGAATAGATTTAAAGTGTTGACAGTTGCCCCCTGTGTCTCTTTTAACAACATTTTCTTTTGTTTATGTGATGAAACATACAAAGACTGTAAGTCAGTAAATTCCATTAGTTGAGGACAGATTCAAATATACATATATACAAGGTCACCTTGGGTCATGTCCACCTGTCACAGAGAACAAATGTACTGACAATCCTGATGGCTGTCTTTGCTGAACATTGATGCCCAGGTAGCCAGCAGATTGGTATGGAAATGCTACTCATAAGCGATGAATTGTCTCTGTTTGGGACGGGTCTCTGCTTGTCCCACACAGTAACAATCATATTACTAACTCAGCACCCAGCACACAGTGTGGTGATATGTTATCCCTGGGCCGCTTACATATAAGCACATCTGAGTAAACTTAAATTCCCATAAGAGATTGTGTCTACAACTAACGAACAAAATTCATCCATGCATGGATACACAATACACTAAGCTCTAAAATAATGACAGTCTGGCCAGCACTGTTATCAGACTTGGTTAATCTCACATTTACACGATATTATGAGTTTAATTATACAAAACAGAGGTTTTTTGTGCAATCTGGTACATTAGATGGAAAGTAAAGAATGGTGTCCCACAGGGATCTGTTCTAGGCCCATAACTATTTACTTTATATATGCTGCCATTTGGTGACGTTATTGGAAAACATGATGTTGCTGTCCACTGTAATGTGGATGATGCACAGTAATACATATCAGTTAAACCAGGTGAGTTATCACAGCTGTCACAGATTGAAGACTGTTTATTAGATGTCAGGAGCTAGATAGCTAGTAACATCCTCTTACTAAGCCTAGATCAAACATGAGTACTGTTACTTGGCCCCAAGGCAGCTCGAGATATGCTTGATAACATAAAAATTGATAGGATTTTCATTTGTATAAGCACTGTGGTTAAAGACCTTTGTGTCATAGTTGACACAGACCTGTCTTTTGATGCTCACACTGAAAATGCTGCTGAACAGCTTTTTTCCGCCTGAGGAATATAGCCTAGCATAGGAATATCTAGTCCATCCATGATGTGAAAAAACTCATTTTTATCTCTCTGCTTTCTAGACTAGATTACTGTAGCGCTCTACTTACTTAAACAGGCTTGGTACAGAATGCCATAGCAAGAGTTCTTATTAGAACCATATCATATTAGATTATATTAGTCATATATTGTTATTGCTACAATGTCTTTCAGTCAAGTTTAGTACTGATTTTAAGCTACTAATACTAAGCTATAAATCTCTGAATAGCTGTGCCCCAGAGTCTGATATTTTAGTTCCATACAACCACCCTCATTTTTTTCACTCTCAAGGGACAGGTTATTTATTAGTTCCCAGACTGGAAAAGGCTGTGTTTGGCTGCAGACCATTCTCCTACAGAGCTTCACAGCTATGGAATAATCTTCCAGCAAATCGGAGGGCTCACGCTGAAGCCTAGACTAAAACAATCCAGTTTACTTTAGGTTATAGGGATATTAGCTCTAGGTAGTCACTCACCTCCAGTTGGGGTTATAGTCTGAGGCAGAGGCAGACAGAGACTGTGGGCCGCAGCTGTTGAGCTAAACATGGTTTCACAATAAACGCTCCAGTATCCCCTCTGGTTAGCATCTTGGGTGCACACACAACATCGAATCAGCTTTATTTGCAATATTCCCATTTCTGTTTTCTCTGCAGTAACATTTCTCTTTCACACACACTAATGCACACAGAGAACAATTTCTAATTTTTAAATTCAATTGACGTATCTGTTAAAGTTGCACTTTTTGTGTTTTACTGTTATCTTCATTTTCAGGTTTGATCACAGGTGCATGGGTGCAGTGGATGGTTTGGGAAATACAAGTTGATGTTTAATTTTTGTTTCTTTAGAAAATTGTCATCTTATACAATTTGTTCTTATTTTAAGCCGCAGAACTATATGTTTTAGGATTACATGCGGAGGTGGATATTTCAGGTCAAGACAATAAAAATCTAGACCAAGATTTTGTTTCAACCAATCAGTTGAGTACTCTGTGACTGTGACTCAGCTGGTTGGTTGAAACAAAATCTTGGACTGGATTTTTACTTTCTGGACCGAAATTATCCACCTTTGGTTGCATGACTTTACCATGCATGTGACAAACCCACTTGATTAACAGTCATTTAGAACTGGAATTTTCTGGGATGGATATTGAGGATTTAAGGACCCCAACTTCCATTTGGAAAGACGAAGTGAAGGTGGACAGAATTTCTGTGATTTAAAGTGCAACCTTGCCCAAGAGTGGTCCTGTGGTCATTGTACCTAAGAAGGATGACATGCTGAGTCTGCATTGGTTTCTGCCATTCAAAGGCTATCTCTTAGTTTGACACATAACCAATGCCTCGAATTGATGACCATCTGGAGAAGATGTTAAGAGCCAGTTATTACTGCCTTAGATATATGCAAAGGCTACTGGATATTGCCTCTGGAGGAACAGGATCTAAGGCATTGGCTGCTTTCTGAACTCCTCTAGTCCTGCTCCACTTTCAGGTGATGCCCTTTGGCCTTCATGGGGCCCCAGATGATCATGACTGTTGTGCTGTATATCTGGATGATGTTGTTGTTTTCAGCAACAACTGAGAAGTTCATCTGCCACATCTACATAGACTCTGAATATCTGGAACTGTGATTGGGCACAATAAAAGATGAGGTACCTGGGCTACCAACTGGGCAGAGCGGTCATTCAATGACAGGTGACCAAGAACATTCCCAAACTTCTGACTAAGACCCAGGTCTAGTCCTTTCTTAGGCTTCTTGGTATAGACAATTCATCCTTGAGTGTGTCACTACTGCAGTACTACTTACAGGGATCACCAAGGTCACATGGACAGAGGAATCTGAGTATGCATTCCAAACACTGAAGGCGCATCTATGCTGGGCCCCAATGCTCCAGACCCCAGATTTCATCAAGCGATGCCTGGTAGAGGTGGTTTCCTTCGAAACTTGAATTTCAAGCGGGCATCACACAGTCTGAGATATCGCCAGGAATGTGATCATCTGATCTCCTCACAAACCACCACACACTGAGCAGGATGAAGGACTGAAATTTCATGGTCAGTAGTTGCAACTGTTTTTTAGGTGTGCTGTAAAGCCGGCAAGCAGAACATCATAGCAGACTACCTATAATGGTTATCGAGTATCACCCCCTGGGAGAGGAAGGTCATAATGTGATGGAGATCCCCATCACTGACCGTGGGCAGCAGCTGGTGAGCGAAGCATGGCTTCACAGCATAGACACCGTCATCCCCACAGATGCATCAGTGCTGGTTCTCCTGCTTCACATGCGACCTTATGTGCTGTTGGAGTTCTGGCGCTCAGGGATTCCCCGTGAGTGCCCCCCCCCAGTCATCCTGCTGGTGCTTCTTCATCACTCCCTCTACGCTGCCTTGCATTTTATGTTCTGCACTTGCCTATACACTTTGCGTATCCCCTCCCCCTTCTGCGATGAACCACTCAGACGTCCAGATACAAGGGAGCCCCCATGCTTGTCCACCGGCCATTCTGTGTTTCTGCCTGCCTCCTGCCTGTGCCACCCCACCTGCCTGCCGTCTGCCTATGAAAGCTCACCTGCCCATCTGCCTGCACGCTCTACAGGGTGCCTGCCTACCTGTGCTGTCCCGCTGAATCTACCTCACACTAAATTACGTAAACTCGTATTGTCCCATGCCAGCCACACTTTGGATGGGCTTCTCTCTATCTCTGAGGGAGATTATCCTTGCCACTGTCACCTCAGGCTTACTCCCTGGGGATCCTGAGCCTAGGATTCTGTGAAGTGCTTTATGACAATGCACCTTGTTAACATCCATCCATCCATTTTCTATACCAACTTGTGCTATTCAGGATTGTGGGGATCTGGAGCCTATCCCAAAAGCTAAGGGTACAAGGCAGGGAATAACCCAGGATGGGGTGCCAACGCATCACAGACCTTGCTAACAGTGCTTTATGAATAAAATTGAATATATCTGAATAAACTTCAACTTACTCTGTAGTGGAATTAGTACCGAGTTATTGTACCCCGGCAAAGAAAGTTGCGTTTCATGACGCATTTTCCCCTGAAATATCTACATAAAAACTGGTATGTGTTTCTGCATGTGTGTGTTTGCCACATTTTCCAACCTTGACTTCCTGTAGTGGGCATGAAAAAAGCCTGCTGGTAGTTTGCATTCAGCAGATCTAAACAAACTCCCTGAGCAGGTCATTAATATTATGTTTTTCACTTGTGCCTGGAAGTATAAAATATATTGGGAAATCTATCTGCCTCCTTGTTGAAACCCAAAACAAGTAGTCTGAGGAGTCAAGAAAGGCCAGGAACAGCTCAGGCATCCGAATACGAAATTGAAACCAGTTTGAGAAGCAATTGACTTCTTCCAGGCTGCCATGACCACAGCTCTGAGCGAGGAGAAGTCATCTGCCATGGGCAGTCTGCATTAAATAACGGGGCCCAGACAGTTTTGGATCTTCCTAATGGGGGATTCTGGGGGCTTATAGCAGGCTCTCTGAAAAAAGGCAGAACGGATTACAGGCAAAAGCAATTATGTGCACTGTCACTCTCGAGTTAGTGATAAAGGTGTTGCCTCATCTAACGGTATGAAGATAAAAAGTGGCAAGGGGATGTATATAGGTAACTTGGTCCAATGAACCAGAGAACTGAGATGGGGACCAGATTTTTATGGGCTGTGTAACTGTGCATCTCACAAAAGGGTGTCGGTGTACAACAGATCTACTCGTGG
This sequence comes from Mormyrus iriodes, assembly GCA_011763525.2. Lineage (NCBI taxonomy): Eukaryota > Metazoa > Chordata > Actinopteri > Osteoglossiformes > Mormyridae > Mormyrus > Mormyrus iriodes. The sequence goes on along the minus strand of JAAGVU020000061.1, from coordinate 25,875,054 downwards.
TGGTTATTCAATTTCGCCAGAAGATTAAGCTGTTCTTTCCCCTGAGACAAGGCTGAGTACTGTTGTTAGGCACATGATCCCTGCTCGCTGATTCCTGTTGCAAAATTCCAGGCCTCCGCTTTGGAAAGCATGGCCAATCGCTTTGGATTTCAAATTTTGACAGAATCACGGAGGACACCATTCTGTACGTCCCCCTTTTCAGATTTTGACAGAATCAGGGAGGACACCATTCTGTAC
>JAAGVU020000061.1:25840685-25859000 GCA_011763525.2 Mormyrus iriodes | reverse complement strand
TTTAGGCATAACGGGTTAGGAAAACACACTTTGTACCCAGGAACAAAATAAAAATAAAAATTTGTTACATAGTGTAACCTTAACCCCTACCCAGGCCTAACCTTAACCAAAAGTAACCAAACAATACACAAGACTTTTGGCATTTTTAGGTTTTTGATTGCAGTCACAGATTTTTATAAAATTGAGATTATCCTTGCGGGGCCCGAAAAAATTTCCCTACAAGGTAGAAAGTTACCTTTTTTTTATCACATTGAGGGATATTTAGTCCTAATAATGTAATATGTACATCACACACCCACATACACAAATCAGGCTTTGTCATCCAAATATAACACGACACGTCACCCGAAAACAATATTCACCAGGGCTGTGTGGCTGGGGGTGCCTGAGCACCTGCCCCTAGGTCTCTGCACGGCCCAGATCACCACCCTGCATAACATGCTGTATCAGATGTAGCCTGTGACCAAACACATTAGTCTCACAATGGGAATGAATAAAAACAATTTATTGGGAATGAACTTTACCAAAAAAAAAAACCTATCTACGTTTACATTTCTTAGTGTGAACTGGCATTACCTTGCAGGTTTCCCCGTGTTTGTTGTGCTTTCACAGCGTTTTAATTTAATTTAATTAAAAGGCACCCTGCTCGAGGATACAGCCTTCAAGTGTGGACCCATTGTGTCCCTGTATGCCATGAAAACAGGCGAGAAATAATTTTTTTTTTCCCAGAGGTGCGACTCATTTTCAGATCCGTGGAGTAATAGAAACCGCTCCAGTGAACAGTCCTAATTGCCCTCCCCCCAAACAGAGCTGCATGGACGTGAAGATCCCTAAAGGTACCCGTGTCGTTTCCTGGGAGCGACCGTGTCCGTGGCGACCAAGCGTGGGGAGCCTGCTTGGTGGAATAAGACGGCTCAGTGCAATGGGATGACATACAGGCCACCGTCGTCGTTATTCCCAGCTTTAGCTAATGGGCCGTTTTATTATACCCACAATGCATTGCGCCCTGAGACGGCAGGCCTGGGAAGAAAGATGCCACCAGGGGGACGCCGCTCGTGACTCGTTTCCACAGCACATCTATCTTCATGATGGCCGACACAAACTCCCGCCGTTCCTGGTGAATGTGTTTTTTAAGCATCCGGGAGTGTGCAAATAGTAACGCTAGCTGTGCATATTTCACAGTGATACTGGTCTTTCTGCAATGGATAAATTTGGAAAAGCCCTTTGATGGAATATCTCTTGGCTTGACACATATAATAGATTAAGGCTTAAGGGAGAACACAGACTGTGATCATTTGAGAATGAGAACACTGTTAATTTCTTAAACGAGAGAACTCTTTTAAATCTTGCACCACTTTAATTGCAGCTGCAAAGCCAAGGCGTGTGAGCTTGGCTGATCCCCCAGGGGAAAGTATGGAAAATATGAAGGGATGAGAAGAAAATTAGATGTTTGTGCTATGGGTAGCAAGAAAAGGAAACAAGCATGTTTTATTTATCCAGGCGTGGTCCCACTGGGAGTGCCTCGTAAAGGATGCCCAATTCACGTGGGGGTTCACACTGCGGTACTTATCCCTGGATGTTCTTTACCTCCGCCATGGAGGGGCAGCTGTCGGCCCTGAACAAAGAGCTGGTAGTGTCTGGTCACTACGCCCACACGGTGGGAGGAGGTGAAACTGAACCTTGTAGCATTGGGCGGTGAATCCCTCTCTTACCGACATCCCATAGGATAGCACCTGCTGCCGAAAATACAATCATCCTTAGACATAATTACATATAACATAACTACATGTGTGTTACTGTGTGTAAAATAAATAATAAAATTTCCAGTAACAGCAGGCATTTTTTTTAGCTTTTTTCAAAGATGATCTGACTCTTTGGGATAAACATAATAATGATTGGGGACGTTGGAAAAAAATGAAGAGATCATTCCATATTCTCTAAAACAAGATCTGCATTTTTAAACCCTGGTTTAATCGTGGTTCTGCTGGCAGAAGGCTTCACTGCGAGGCAGGCTGCTTCCAGGCTCAACATTTTTAAGACAGCAGTACACAGGAATAAGGTGAAACTGAAGACTCAGGGAAAGACCAGAAACCAGCCAGGTAGAGGGTGGAAACCACTTTCTAATGGCAGAGATGACTGTCAACTTATCCAGCAATTTCTCATGAATCGTAGGATGACATCAAGTGACCTTCAAAAGGACTGGGGAAACATTAAGTGCAGGTGTGAAGGGCACTGTTAGGACAGTTCGTATCAGGCTCCTATACGCAGGACTGAAGTCCCATAAAGCAAGGAAGAAGCCCTTCATCAATGAGAAACAGAGAAGTGCCAAGCTGCAAAAAACGCAACCCCATAAATTGAGAAATGGGTGAAACAAAAAAAATGTACTGTGGTCTCTTAATTTTTTCCAGAGCTGTATAAGGAAGCATAAAGGAGAGATACATTGACTCATTCCTGTGCAGGGTAATTGACTTACTGATGAAATAGGATGTGGGTATCTGTGATGTGAGCCTGCTGTAACAGTGGGAGGGGTGGAAAATAGAGTGGTTATCTTAATGTCCATGCAGTATGTCTCCTGTCACATCCAATGGTATCAGGTGCAGTCTAAGCCACAGGGCATTAAGGAATGTCTGCTGATCATGTAGAGGATGTCACAGAGATCGCCCCCTGGTGCCCATCTGAGATCGGGACTATGTGTTGAGACGCTATGCCAGTTAACCAATGGTCATAGAGGGGCGGAGTCAGTGACACAGCCCTGTCTCTGTGAAAAGGCCTTAGCTTTGTGTGAAGTTAGCCATGACGGTTTACAGTGGAAAAGGGCAGTGCTGCCCTGTGGCAGGACTGCCTGTGGGAAAAGGACATACTCTCCCACTCTGATTGGTCAGCCACAAGACGGTCTGAGATGTAAATCAAAGCATTGCTGCATGACATGGTACTCCATGTAGGCGGGACCTTGGCCTCCCATCATGAATATTAACAGAGATTATAATGATAAAAAACACTGTTGTTTGTATTTGGTGGATTAGAGTCTGGCTGGAACAAAAGCCTGTAGATATTGACCATAAAAGCCCTAATATGCAGACTAAAGAAGCAGCAGTATGACTTGAGGAAGCCGATGTCGGCGACCATCTGTGGACAGAAACGCAGCGTACTGACATGCGGCAGACTGGTGATCGCAACTCCTTCGTTTCAGCCCTCGATTTAAAAAAAAATGAATGAATTTGATAAACAGCATCTGTTTTCTGTGTAGTAAACATTTCCTCTGCTTAATCTGGAGCCCCGCCAAGTGCATATTTAAAAATCACATACCCCCCCCACTAGAGTGTTACATCAAAACCAAATGCTGGACTGAACCAGGATTCTCTTTTCTGCTAATGAGCTCCTTGCTGGCATATGGAGCAAATCGGAGGAGGAGACACCGTGGGAGGGTGAATCGGGGGGGCTCACGCCAGCAGGTAGCACACACATGCCCAAACAGACACACATGAACACTCCACCGCTCTTGCTGTCGTGAAATTTCCTCTTACTCATCTAAGCCCTCGATGCTGCCCCCTCTTCCTGGCACGTTGCCAGCTGACTATCAGGACCTCCGACCCGCTCCACCAGACGGGGAACAGAACATGCCGCTCAGCCTGCGATTAGCCTTCACCCGGTGAGCCCTGCAGGGACATTTAATGGAGATCAGCTTCTCCTTTGCTTGCCTTTACTCCCTGTAAATAATTTCACATATGTCTTGTCTAGTCATGTGCCATTGCAGAAACTAAACCAAATGATCATAAGCCCTGTGACAAAAATGCTTTGATGCTCAGAATATGAGCTGTCCATCTCCGGTATGGTTGTTTGTGACATCACAATTCGGCGCGCGTCTCCTGAGGCAAAACTAGGGGAGTGTGTCGAAAGCTAAATAAACAAAGCTGCTCTTAGCCCTATCCATCTCTCGTGGCCCAAATCCCTGACAACCACAAGGAAACAACAGCCCTGAATATCAGAGGTGGGGGTTTAGAGGGGGCTGGGGAATGTGTGCCACATTCCTCCAGGTGATCGTCGGGCCCATCGAATCTGGGAAAGCCACCGGCACTCGGTCTCTGCTTATGCAAGAACAGCAGCTCCATCTGCTGGCAGTCAGAGTTAATGGCAGGTCCTTCACAGGATGCTGAAAATCCAACCTCTCATTAACCTTCATGGCCCTGTAGATGACCACAGTTACGCAGACACACACAAGGAAATATGATGGCATTTAAAAAAATTTGGAATATAAATCTCATATCTGTGATGATTTTTTTCCCTCAATTGACCAATTTTCTTTCCTGTACTACAGAACCTGATAATAAACTGAGCTACACTAACAATACACAAAAAATTGGAAATTCAACCCCAGATGTTTTCCTCTTGGTTTGCGGCCATGCCGTGATTGACACTGAAGCAGGCATACGCGGTGAACATCGGCCTCCAGATGTGGGACAGGCCCTGGAGCAAGGGCTGTTGCCGCTTTTCACTGGCAGCTTCCTGCCCGAGGGAGGTGCTAAAAATACACTATGGGAAAATACCTTAATGGTTACTAAAGATACATTCACGTCAGACATGTGTGCCTTTCTAAATATGTAATATACCAGTGGACTGGGAAGACTTTGCTTAGATTCTGAGCATTTCATTTACTGCCGCTGGTAATATGAATGGTACTTATCTCCTGGGCAAGCTGGCTACATTATGTCACAGCTAAATGAATATCGTGAGCCCGCAATATCTGGAATGTGCAAATGTTCACCAAGGCTCCAGGATGGCCCTTGATTATACAGTCAGATCATGCTGTATGAAGTGTAGAAGATGTCATTTCATCATTGATATCATCCTTTGTGAGGTTCTTCACACAATGATCACCACCCCTGTAATGGTCAAATCAGCAGCACACCAGACTTGAGGAAACAAGACTGAGAGCACAGGACTCTCTCCATCTCCCTTTAACCTCCCGGAAAACAGTCATCGAATGCTCCTGGGCCGATTCCTCCTCAGGGCAAGTTTTACAGATCTGAAATATCTCCAAGAACCCAAAGGTGTTCATGTCTTTACAGCTACTGAAGAATGACATTTTCATGTGAGGTAACAGCACTAGTGTCTGATCAACTTGGTAATCCTACAGCTCACTGCAGATCTCAATGTGATTATCTATCTTGTACTAAATTGTGTTTGTGCTTGTGATCATTACCTCAATTTATGGACATCGGCATCTGTTAAGTGAGCTGGCAAAGACCAGAATGAAGAATGAATAAACCAATCCAGCTGACAAACAAAAGCGCCATGTCTCGAATAACAAACAGGGTTGTGGATGAAGGGAGGCTCCGTGTTTCTGTCCCTGCCTCTCTCTGAGCCGAGGGTGGGCTCTGCGTTTCTGTTCCTGCCTCTGTCTGAGCCGAGGGTGGGCTCCGTGTTTCCATTGCCGCCTCTGTCTGAGCCGAGGGTGGGCTCCATGTATCCATCACCACCTCTGTCTGAGTCGAGGGTGGGTTCCGTGTTTCCGTCACCACCTCTGTCTGAGTCGAGGGTGGGCTCCATGTTTCTGTCCCTGCCTCTGTCTGAGCCGAGTGTGGGCTCCATGTTTAAATCGCCGCCTCTTTCAGAGCTGAGGGTGGGCTCCATGTTTCTGTCCCTGCCTCTGTCTGAGCCGAGGGTGGGCTCCGTGTTTCTGTCCCTGCCTCTGTTGGAGCCGAGGGTGGGCTCTGTGTTTCCATTGCTGCCTCTGTCTGAGCTGAGCGGCTTGAGTGACAGCAGGCTGGTAACGTCATTCTCCACTCTATTGGTCACCTCCGCGGGACCAATACTCAGCGCCCGGCGTCTAAATCACAGAGCAGTCCCACTCTGTGCAGCAGATGAAAAACCTCCGTTTCTCTGAGTGTCTCTACAGTGGAACATTATGTCGTTTGTGTTAATATCTTGGTCGTAATGTTCTCCAAATGGCTGAAGGCAGTTGGCAAAGGATGCCTTGAAGTCCCCCTGATTATAGGGCAGAGAATATTAACAGAAAACTAAATATGATTCTTCATTACAAAAAAAGACTGTCCTGGCTTCATTCCACACTAACCTACACATTCTATAGCGACAAATCTATTTATGGTGCTCATTATGTTTCTGTAAGCAAGTTGAATTGCATTGATTTGAAGTTAATTTTGCAAAGTGTTCCTGGCACACACTCACACTGCAGTAAATCTGCTCAGAAATGCAGCCCCATCTTGTTCTCTCACCATGAGCAACACTGATTGAGGTTTAAGCTCTGTGAGATCGTGTAAGAAGGTGAACTGCTGGTATGAGAGTAGCCCTGACACTTGACCAAGCCTCACACTGAAAGTTTTCCTACAGGAACCCTGTTGGTCTGATTGGATCCACTGGATCTCTGTGGATCCATAGCAGCCTGAATGCAGCAGACCCTGCTGTACCAAGACAATTACCTGGCTCAGGTACACGCCCTCACCAATAACACGCCAGATGGAGACACCTGCAACAAGCCGCAGCATAACAGCCCTTCCAGACAATAAAAGCAAGGATGCCACATGCCCAAGGACCCACACGCCCATTGCATTTCAAAAATTTGTGCGTTTGTGTGTCGAGCAGGTTAAAGTCCTTCCCCACCAAGTGCTCTGGGCAGAGTGTGTGGGTGTTTCGAAACAGGCAAACACAATATGTCCAAACTTCCCATTCCCAAATGGATGCACTTAAGATGGAAGTTATTCACGGTGTTCATGTGACTCAGCCTTAATAAATGAAGTTGATACATGCCAGGGAATGAAGTTTATTTCTGATGAGAAACCATTTAAGAATCAGGATGCTGGACGGGTGGCTATTTAGCACTATATCTGAGGCAGTATTTGTAAATCAGTTATGATTGATATACTAAACATGTCTGTATTTTCTCAGTGCGTAAGGGTGGAGTTTGCTCAATGGCTACGTCATATTCCAATGTTTCAGTGATGTCAACAAATCTACAGGGCCATTTTAATACTATGCCAAGTAAAAAACAAACCCACGCTACTTAGGACTGCGGCACATAAAGGCGGATGCACAGACTGTCCTTCATTAAACAGAAACAAAGGAACCTTAAAATGGTATAATTTCTCTCTCCATTCTTTATCATTGTCCTTGATTCCTTGATATTGATTAATATTAATCAGCTCTGTAAATGATAACGTCTTCACAAGTGAATAAAAGAAGTTTTTTAATTGCCACACAAAGCACATCTTAAACACACATACCTTGTGTCCAATATTCTGTCCTATGGCGTCACTAATTTCCATTTCCACAAATTTCCATACAACAAATGAATTTGTGCAGAAGATGCTGCTACACAGCTTCAGTCACTGAAGAGAAAAAAAACACACAGAACACTAGAGCACCACAAAAGATACAACGAGGAAATCTTCATCCATACTGGTAAGGTTATTTCTTACTGAAGCAAGCAGATGTTGCAGCCATAAACCTCAACAATACAGCTAATTGCTGTACGTTTTTTTCAGCTGACGCTGAAGTTGCCTTTCTGCGATGTGTTTAGCTTCTCACTATTTGAATCATCGCTTCCCGCATTACGGAAATCATCCGTCATCTGTGCAGACATAACAGCACTGATTAAGCTCCTGCTGCTGCGATAAGTAACGGGTGATTGATTCTCACTAATAACGAGGAAAGTGAGGGACTTGTCACCTGACTTCCATGTCCCAGCTGGCAGAACAGGAGAATGAGCAACAATACTACCTCTTATTAACCTTTAAGAGCTCTTATTTGCAAATTTGGTAGGTTCCAGTAGGTCCAGTAATTCTGTGGACAGAGACACTTTAAATATCATTTAATGTGCAATTCTTCCTTTTCAAATTTCTATGTAAGCAGACATCAGAGAGGTTTATTATGGCTAGTCACATGTCAGTGAGCTAACTTTCTGGGCAGCTGATGATGGGATGCCTTTCAAACGCCAGAGACATTTTTCTGGTGGAAATTGATTCCATGGTCACTATTCAGTTGTTCAAGCTCTCCTGTGATATTTTACTGATGTTTATTAGCCTAGTGTTGTGTAGGATGTTCTGAACAGAAAGATGAAGCTTGGATTAATTGTGCGCCATAGAAACACTGAAGTCAGGGTTGCCAACTTAGTTGCTTATGGGAGTTTCACTTACACAAATGTGTTCTGAGGGCAGAACAAATAAATGATTGGTTTAGAGAGATAACCAATCAAATTGTAGAGGAGGTGTGTCCAAGCAACTAGAGTAGGCAGGACTAACCAATCAGATGACTTGGTCCCACCTAATCTAGTTGCTTGGACCCACCTCCTCTACAATCTGAACATAAATCTCATGTACACAAATCTCCAGGGTGCACGTTGCTCAGCTGGTTGGAGTGAGATTTTCAGTTGGAAACAAGTCTGTACACAGATGCACAATTTTATTTTTATTACCTTGTAAACAGTCTGCAGGGTTTGCAAACTTCCCCAACACTTTTGATGTAGCTAATTTTATGTTTATAATAGAGCAATATAGATTTGCCGCAAGATTTCTTGCGTGAGCGCCTGAAAGCGTGAGTGTCACGCCATATGCGTGAGAGTTAGCAACCCTGGCCCGTTGAAAACATTAAGCCGTTCACTAACTGCTGTGTACAGATAGATGTAGTAACGTATCTGGTGCTAAGGGTGTCTCATGCCGTTGTTATAGGTTTATTGTATAAAGTAGTTTCAGAAAAAAAAAAAATTCACGCTCCTGAAATAATGGATTTTTGGTCAAGCTGAGCAATAGGATGTTCGCGCATCTCGGGGAGAATTATTTCCGAACTGACCAATGGCGATCAAGCGCACTTACCCGACGTCATTCAGCAATTGCCTTTAATCACGTTTGTTTGTTTGTTCATTAAGCTACAGAATTACGTTTTAATTATACATTAAATATAATTGCATTATATTTTAATTATTTTATACATTAACAGCCAGCCCTTTTGTGCAAGATGATTTTTGCAGGAGATATTTTTGTCCGCTAAATCTCTCTGGTATTTGTTGCTTGGCAGCGTAAACAAGTCTTTTATATATCATGTTAACATTGTAATTGCTGACTGAAGCGTTAATTGGGCACGTGATTTCTGGAATCAGTACTTGTAATGGGCAGCAAAACGATGGCAGTGGTTTTGTGTTTTCATCGATTTCGGTCAAATCGGCGTTGTAACCAGACATCTAATCGGAAATCATCATGTAAACCATTTTTGTTTATTTACTTGTCTAACTTTATTAATGAACAAATGCAAAAGTGCATTTAATTGCGTACCTGTTTTGCAGGATTATATCATCAATACTGGTATTGTCGCTACTGATGCACTCGGTGTCGCCCAGTAAGTATTCATTAGGCTACTTGAAATGAAGTTAAAACGTTGTTTCTTTCTGCCATTATTCCTGAAACTTCACCAGATGTAATGCTGGAGTTTATCAGATTTATTTAAAGTAGATCACTTGTTAAAACCTGATTGAATCATTTTAGGTGCCGACGACAGTAGTGTCTTTTCCGTCTGTTGGATGATAAAAGAAAATGCTTCACCTGACAGGTAGTGGGACCTACTCTGTAAGTCCTGCATACGCAGATCCATACTCAAACTTGTTCGTATTCATAATGGTTCTCCGTCTTGATAGACTGGAAATCAAGCTGTTCCTGAACGATTCCCAGTTAGAGCCCAAAGAAACTGTGGGGAAACTGGCGTCCCTGGGAGTGACCCACTCCGACACGCACACGCTGAGAATGAGAAGCGGAGGCGGCTTACGCCTCTGGAGGTTTTCCGTCAATTCAGGTCGGCTTTTAAAAAGGCGGGGGGGGGGACCTGAAAGGTGCCCATCACTTAAAATGTTAGAATGGTTAAAGGAAAAGCGGTGCCAAAGGCTGTGTTTTACTCAGTTTTATAAATGAATTATGGATTTAGGACTTATGGATGCAGAGGTTCATAACAAGCTGACCTATTGCTAATAGTTAATTAAAACACTCTTTTCAAAGGTTTAAATACGGTCATACTCAGGAGTGAGTATAAAGCTCATGATAAGCCAACCGACGAGACTTTAGTGAGTATCAAGCTCTTCATAGTATATGCTCACAGTACGCCCTCTACATCTGCCTTTGGTGGGCAGAGGTGGAGCCGTCCATATTAATTAATGGTTCATCTGTCCCTCGTTTGCAACTGCTGGTTATGTGTATTTGGTTATGTATCTTAATAGGAAGTTCTCAAACATTTCAAGTCAACACAAGTGTTTGCCTGTGAAAACAACACGCTGTATCTATACCAAGAAGATGTTATCATTATGCTTGGTAAGCCCCCACCATATAGTGGTGGCTTTTTTTTTTTTTTTTTTTTTTTTTTTTTTTGGAATGTCTACTGCTCCATCTTTCATGGTAATATCTGAATATTGTGTAGTGGGTGCACATGTGTATGGGGGGAAATGTACATTTCTATGTTTTTCCTCTAAAATTCTACAAAGTATCCATTTCTAGCAGTTCATGGTTATAAGTGCTTATCCACGCCTAGGCTCCAGCCGTCGTTTTCCACTGAAGGTGGAGACCCACAGCAGCACCGCCTTGCTGGTGTCCTGGGTGGCAGATTCCCCCCTCCCCCCTGACCCCATGCATGGCTTGTCGCTGTATCAGTTTCCTCCGGACGCCCAGGTTATCAAAGTTGCCGCCGCCACCAGTGCTGACCGATACAGATTTACATCTCTGGGTGCCTGCAGTAACTATGTGGTCTGCCTGGAGATGGCAGGCAGCCCCTCTGTCATCTGTCTCAAGGCCCTCACGGGTAAGGGTACCTGGGGTCTCCCTCAGGTAAAGTTCAGTTATGGTGGCTGAAAGCTGCCACAATGGGGTACATCAGTCGTACAGAATAATGTCCATACAAAACATTCCGAAACTCTCAAATGGATCTCTTGGACTGAGTGAATTTCTATGGACATAGTAAGTTTTGGAAGTTATTACAGAAATTCTTCTTGGGTTACATGAGGGCTGAATATTTCAATTCCCTGTGTACTTGTACATGGATGTGTTGATAGTCAGGGACTCTTGAGCATTTCTAGGTGAAATGACCACCTCAGGAATGCCGTGTCTCTGTATGAATTTTAAGATCCAGATGTTCCAAAAAACGTCAGCGTGAGGGCATGGAACAGCAGCAGTGTGACCATAGCTTGGGATTGCTCTGAGAACCAGCTCTACTCCTCCTTCCTGGTCACCATGCTCCAACTCAATGCCTCTGGCCACGTGGTGGAGCTGGTGTCCATCAGGCGTGACCGGAAACCCTTCATCTTCACGGTCAATGATTTGCCCCCTTGCAGCAAGGTGAAGTTCGCTCTGCAGACCGTGTGCGACTCCAGCGGCGAGTCTCGAATGAGCAGTTCGGTCGTTGTTGACGGCAACTCCGGTAAGGCGAGGGGTTTGCCTGATTTTTGGAGTAATGTGCATTTGTTCTTGTTTTGCCTCCCTAAATGGTGGTTCCACCGATGACTGACTCTCTCTTGTGGATAAGACAAACCCTTGTTTCTCCACCCAGTCCCAGGGATCCCCTGGCAATCAACAGTTTTGCTCTATTCCAACTCCCAACATACCAATAACAGGTATTCGATATTCTTTTGAGGGGGAAAGTTCAGGTGCAGAAAGTACAAATCTAGACTGGGATTTTGTTTCAACCGACCAGCTGAGTACTCTGTAATTGTGACCTTTATACTCAACTGGTTGGTTGAAACAACAATCTTGGTCTGGATTTGTACTTTCTGCACTTGAACTTTCCACCTCCCTAGTGTTCTTGGTTTTTTTTTTTTTTTTTTTTTTGCTTGTTTCGTTCAGACAGCCTGTGGATTCCTGAGGACTGGGATGATAAACACTGGATTAGCCTGAACTGAAACTAAATTTTTTCCTTTTGTTATGCTCATTTGGACTCTCACTTGCCTGCTTTAATGTAATGAAAATGCATGGGGGGTGTGGGTGGTTTGAGCCAAATTTTATGGCAGTGTTTAAAACTGAGGTTGACATTTTCTGCTTTCTTTCAATCACTGAAGCAAACTCTGAAATTGGGAACCTACGCCAGGTGGCCTCCAGCCCAGGGAGCTACACCTTAAGCTGGACTGTGCCGAACACCTCCTCCATTGCTGTGTTCAGGGTCTACCACCAAGGGGTGCTACAGAAGTCCACCTTCCTTACGACACACAAGGTGGTGGGCTTGCAGCCCTGTGGGCAGTATAAGACCCGAGTGGACGCTGTGTGTGGGGACAGCATTCTCATGAGCACTAGGACCATCCAGACCAGTACAGGTGGGCTTCAAAGTGCACACACAAGCTGGTATGTGTGTATGATAAACAGATATAAACTATTGATGGATGTTAGTGGCATATAAATACAATTAAGCCATAGTAGGCAAGATGTCTTTTCTTTGTTTCCAATTACAATCAAAAATTGCAGAAATGTACAGTAAGTTTATGGTCTAGCAAATGAGGTCAGAATAGTGACTCGTAGCAAAAAATCAGAATTCACTTTTGACAATACACCTGCATGGAGGGCAGAGGGAATTTGTCTTGGCAGTATGGGTGCATGCTTTAACAACTGACGTTGAACACAAAACCAGAAAAACGATAGTGTGGGCTGTAGTTAGATTCTACAATTTAATCAGTAGTTGCTCTCATGCCGATAGGAAGCAGAAGCGTGATTGCACCACACACTTTACAGCAGGGTGAATAAGAACCTTGGAAATACAGAATCTGCAAGATGTGAAGAAACCTTGTTTAATTTACGACATGCAAGCTAGGTACATCTGAGGCATGTTAAAATGCATTGCGGGTGGTGTATTTCATTTACAATCTATGAATAACCCCCCCCCAAGGTCCTGGCAGCATCTTCAACCTTCGGTTTCACCAGCAGAACTCCACTGCTTCCTGGCACTCAGCCTCGGGCACAAAAGCCTTCGCCTACCGCCTTTCCCACTCGAACGGCTCGCTTGTGAGTAGTGGGAGGCTGAGGCAAACTGGCGTGCCACTCCCAGGCCTGGTCCCTGGTAGCCCATACCAGATGAAGGTCTGGGAGGAGTGTGGTGGGGAACGGGGCAGACCAGCAACGCTGCGATTCGTCAGGCAGCTGGTTCCCGATGACGCTGTTCTCTACCCTCTGCCAAAGGGGCGACACTTGGGTTTGTATTTCTGGCATTCAAGTTCTGTCTAGTTTGTTGCGAACACTGATTGTTCCAATCTCCTTGGTTTCTTTTGCTTTTTTTTGTCTAAAGGGTCTCACTTTGATCCCACTCTGCATGCTGCTAATATTGTACCTTGGATGTTGCCGGAGTCCCTCAAAGAACCAAAGGCAAAAGCCCGAGTCGAGCTGGAGAGAATCATTAGAGCCAGGGTAAGACTGGCTTTGTCGCAATGGAATTAAAAACACTACATGTTTAAGTATGTGGACTCGAGCTCAAGGTTACAGCTTCAGGTTTGTGGGCACCATGAAGAACCTGTTCACCTTAAATAGTATCGTAATGGCCCCCCTTAAGCAATCAGCAGCAATAACCTGCCCCAAGACTTCTACTGGCTTATGATGGTAAGAATGCACATTGCTCTCTTCTTACAGCTCCTCTTCTTAGTTGCAGGCCCTCTTCAGTGTGTTGCCGCATTCAGTAGAAGTGCAACTGTTTGAATTTGAGGATCTTAATAGCACAGGACAAACTAAGATCCCCTTCCAAGTTTTGGACATTTCTAGCGAAGATGTCAAAGTGAAGCTGTCCTCTCAGGAGGTGTTGACCCATATCAAATCACTCGATCATGCCCAAATCACCATCAAAGAGGGTCTGATCTACTGGGATGGTAAATGTCTTGAATCTTGTGGGATGTGTAATGTCTTCTGAAGTTGCCATGGAATTTATTTTTTTTTGCCTGTGTTTAAGACTTACCTGTTTTGCAGATCCTGATGAATGTGCCTCTTATGAACTGAACCAGTGTGATTCCAGATCCACCTGCATTAATACCCTGGTCTCATACGCGTGCGTGTGTCAAGAGGGTTACTACAACGTTGGCCATTTCCTGATTCCCCCTGTGCCCTCAGCCTGTTACAGTTTGTCCCCTTTTATTACCACTATTGAACATGACTGCTAGTATTTAGGAAATCTTGCTGTCACCGCTGAGAGATTCTGCATTCTGTGAAGAATGGCATCCTAGGTTGAAGCTTAGGGTTTGTATGACACCTTGTTGGACTAGATTGGAGAATTCAGTGAGCAATGACTGAATTTGAGAAGTGAGAACTACTTAGTCTGCTCCAGAAGATCGATTTTGGTCTAATTGGCCTCTAAGTTAATGAGGAGGATTAAGTGCAATTGGATTATTAATTTACAGACGGGTCAAGAAGTGTCCACTAAACTGCTTTTTGTATGTTCAACTGTCTGAGAAGTTGACAAAGATGGCTTGAATACAGATGAATTCTTTTTTTTTTTCAGAGAATGGGATGTTTGTAGAGTGCAGGAAAAGCCTGGTCGCTGGGGGACTGGCGAAGGAATTCCTGACTGGCTACTTAGGGGGCAACGTGAGCGTCATCCTGAATGATGGACGCTGTGCTGTAAACCAGACTGATACATTCTACTTTTTCAGGGCAGTCGGTAATCCCTCAGAATGTGGGGTTCAACGGCAGGTCAGTTTCTGACAAAACTGTAGCATTAACCTCGACCAGCAATTCAAATTTCGGGGAGGAATCCCTTGTGTGCTAAAGCTTACTAGAACATCATTTTCAGAGTCTGGCATAATTCAATGTTCTTTGGTTTTTTTTCACGGCAAACTGATTTTCTTGTACTGGAATTTTTATTTTTTGTCACAGTATGTACTGTGTTCTAGGTGAACAAGACACACATTGAGTTCAGTAGTTCTCTGACAGTGACACTGAGCCATGAGAAGAGAATTACACGGAAAGATCTCAGGGTGCTGTGGAAGTGCGCCTACCCTCGGCACTCTCTGCATGGGGCCCAGGTCAATACAGATACTGAATGGTGAGAGGCTGACTTTGACCCTAGTCAAATATAGACCCGATTTTCAGTTCCAAATAAATGGAAGGACAGGACCTGTCTTCAATGTCACTTTATGACTAATGTAGTCTTTAAATGTGGCGTTTTCTGTGTTGCTGCAAGCATGACTGGGAGTAAAATGGTCTGAAATAGAGCTCATTTGGTTCCTATCTCTCGTCTCTCAGGTTCAGTTCCCATTCTGTCGCTGGTTATAGTTTCTCTCCCATTCTGGATATCGACATGATGCTGTACAATGACAGCTCCTTCACATACAATTACACGGATGGTGTGGTACTGAGCCCAGAAGACTACCTGTTCCTTGAGGTGACCCTGCATGTGCAGGACACCATGGCTCATGACATTCTTCTGGCAGCAATGTCATGCTGGGGCACAGAGACTCTGGATGCAAATGATGACAAGAAAGCCTTTTTCCTTAAAGATGGGTGTGTTTGTGCTGCTGTTAATCCTTGTAGCATCTCGGAAACTGTCAAACCACAATCCCAGTCTCGTGGGGGGAGAGGTATTTTAGGAGTGTAATCATTTGCTTAGTGTTATATCTGAAGTAGTTTCTCAACCCAGTCTTCAGGGATCCCGCGACTGCAGGTGCTTGGGGCTGGGGGGTGACTGAGTACCTGCCCCTTTTGGCCAAACGATTGAACGTGCCCCCCTCCTGAAGTTAAGCGCCACTTCTCGATTTAACTGATGATCCTGCAAAAAGGAATGCTCTCCTTCATCCTCTGTTCAAGCACCTGCCCCTTGACACAGCGGTCATTCCACCTTACCAATTGCCACACCTGAACCAATTAAGGATGTGGAAGAACAGCGACGGTGTTTTGGGAGCTGGAAGGGAGCAAAAATGTGAACTGTCTGGAGGTCACTGAGGACCGGGTTGAGAAATGCAGCTCAAAAGCATTATTTTGTACACTTCAAGTGTGTGAAAAGAGGACAAATTTTTAAAATGACTAAAGGGTGTCATCTTGCAACTTTTTAATTGTTCGCCACTGAAATAACCTTTGATATTGTTGGTTTTGTTTTTATTGTAATTGTTTTAGTCTCCTGACTTCAGTTGTGTGGTAGGGTGTGAGTGTGGGTTTCTTTTTTTATAGCTGCCCTGCTGACGAGACATTCTCCTGGTTCACATTGAATGGGTCGGGGAAGAGAAGCAGGTTCTCTGTTCGGATGTTCACCATGTCTGTTGATGATGATCTTCCCATCTACATCCACTGCTTGACCAAGATTTGTACCCTGGATGAAATCTGTGTGACTGTAAGCTCAGGCCGCCATGCTTGTTTTAACTCCAGCTTTTGCAGCTGTCTGCTTTGAAAGGGTCTTTTGCATAACTGATTATTCTCCCCCAGGAATGTCCTCAAACCAAAAACTTTTCTAAGGTGAAAAGACATCAGAGAAAGCGTGGTCAGGAGCGCTTTGCGGTTGTCTCTGCTGGCCCGGTCTTTGTGAATCGGGGCGAGTGGATGTCGAAAGGCAAATCTGCATGTGAGTGGATGTTTGTTTTTGGTGAAAATGTGTGTGGGGTCTTTGTTCAAAAAAAAAGTCTTGCTTTTCTCCTCTTCCAGGGGATGGGATATTCATTATTGCTGTACTTGTTGGGACATCTGGCTTCCTGGTTTTGACTGTGCTTGGGGCCACTGCCCTGAAGGCTGCCATGCATGTCTACGGCAGCAGTAAATAAAGACATTTGAGCCACAACAATGTTTCCATCCAGGTCTTTCACACCACAACTATCTCACAACCTTCAGGAGGTGCCAACAGTCTGCTATTACTAAACTAAACTATATAATGGAGACCATGGCACTTGATATTGGGGACCAGGTAACCTGAGTTGATTATTCAACATTCAATATTACTCAGATTATTAATCGGACACACAAGTCTGCACAAGTTGCACAACACAAGTTGCATCCCACCATTTGCAAGTTAACTCCAGTTTATTTGTGTGGTAATATCTTCCAAAAGGAGTCTGAGGGGAAAAAAAACGCGCACAGCAAAATAAATGCTAGCTTCTGTGAAATACAATTTGTTCATTTAAATGTAGTTCCTGCAAAAAACAGTTATCACCTGTTGCTGGACAATCATGCATTGGGCATAGATCTGGCACTTTAGAAAACATTATGGGTGTTCAGTTACAAAGGGCTAGTCTGCACTGTGCTTCACTGCAAGTGCAAGCAAATCAAAAGTGACAACTGCAGTAAAAAAAAAAGTGAACACTGGATTTTGTTTGTGCAGATCAATGATCGATTATTGCAAACGTCGTTGCAGGCAAAATATACCTATGTGTATGACTAGCCCACTATTATGTGAAAAATGTAGCCTGTTTTAACTGTTAAAAGTTGAACATAGCCTATTTAGCCTAGGCTACAGGTTTGTCTTTATTTGTAACTGAAAAATAAACAGTCAAATCGTATTTTTCCTTTGTGGGCAGGAACTGGACAGTATATGACAAAAGCTTCAGCAGAGGCGGGCAGAAGCAGGACAGAAGGTTGTAGGTGCGAATGGAAGAAGGATTTAGAATCTCTAGTCCGAGTCGGGCTGCCATTGGGATTGTAGAACTCAATCTACCAAGAAATATGGAAGGAACACAGACATAATCAGGTTAATTTTACAGTATGCCAGTATCTGAGTGTTATTAAACGTTAACTGTATTTACCAGGACTTGTTTATTTAAATATGTTAACTGTCTGCCCTGTGATGGGATGGTGCCCCATCCTGGGTTATTCCCTGCCTTGTTCCCATAGGTCCTGGGATAGGCTCTGGATCCCCCGTGATCTTGCATAGGACCAGCGGGTATAGAAAATGGATGAATGGATGGATAGATGGGTGGATGGAAAAATATCTGATCATCCATCCAACTTTCCAAGTCTTTATCCAGTACAGAGGAATTTCAGAGCAGAGGAACACCCTGGATAGGGTCTCAGAATAGGATCATGATGCATGATGCAAGAATTAGTAGCCAATCAAGAAACACCTACAGCACAAATTTTGCCAGCAGTTTTTCCCAGGACAGGCAGTGCAGGGAGTTCCTTGCTGGTAGGGGTGCTGTCCCACGACGTTCCCCCTGATCAGAGAGAGTTATGCTGAGGTCAACCTTGCTGTCATGTCTGATATGGGTAAGTATAAGAGAACTGCTTCATTCTGACATATGGAGGGGGGGTTCCTTATTATTGTAAGAACTTACACCTCTCCGTAGTTGCACACAAATATTGCATATTGTCCCCCTGAGCAGCTCTGGACAGCACAACCAACCTTGTAACTTCTTGCCCACACGACCTGGGGATCAGAATTGTGTTGGAA
>JAAGVU020000061.1:25813989-25825027 GCA_011763525.2 Mormyrus iriodes | reverse complement strand
GGATGGATGGATGGACAGATGGGGAACTGAGGAGAAGTGAGCCATGCACATCATGTAGGGTTGATCAGGTTTTGGAGAAAGCTCCATTGCAGACATATCCAGGTGGTATGCAACAATGGAAGATGTTGTATCCACTCCACTGTTCCTGTCCAAAACTCCTCAGGAGTAAGCATCCAGGAATACACCTTGTATGTGACTCCCGTCCTTTCTGACCCATTAACTTTTCTCTAGGGCATTTGAAATGATCCATCACTCTCTCTTTTATATTGAGAATTTGGTTTTGACAGTCCGGTGTTGCCTTTTTGCACACAGACTTATTACACACTTCTGACCCCAAGTGTAGTCACTGAATACTGCTTCAATGCATCTACACATTCAAAGACCCCACCTCTGTGGGATGTACTCGTTGTCATGGCAACAGGTCGTTCATGCCCTTCTGTTTTCATTGAGAGCTGGCCAATCTACTGTCTCACTCAATCACCGGAACTTATTCGATATGAACCTTATATTATACATTATAACATCTTTCCTACATGTTTTAGATAGCTCTTAGCCTTGATGCATTATGAATAAGTAAATAAGTATATAATGCATGTAGCTAAATGGAAATGTTTGTAGCTCTTTTTTGCTATTCCACTTTTTTTTACTTGTATTGTGTAATATTTGGCTGAAACAGATATGTAACTATTTGGCTATAATTGGTTAAGATTGAAAGTGGAAACAAACCATTTCTTTAAATGGTTATGTAAATAGATTCAAACGTTCTAACAGCCACTTAGGTGAAGAAAACTGAAGAACAGAATTAAGCTGTAAATGCGATTTAATTTTCACAGCAATGTTGCATTCTTTGAAAGGTGGCAGGTCAACAATGCCTTGAATGCGAGGCAGGCCTCAGGGATTTCTGTGGCTCTAAATGTGTCTGGCACACCTGCTTTTTTTTGTCTTGTTGGGAATACCATGTGTCCCAGAGGGCCATCACATTCTTGGTGCTAAGCCTGCCATACACGACGTGCTCTGTCCCAGAGACTGAAGTCTTACTTATAAGGACATTTTGAACGTACGCCACATTCAGCGAATAGAGTTAAGCACAGACATTTTCAATCTTCCCATCTTCCGCATCTGTCCCTCTTACGTCACTGTACTCCCCGGTAATCGTAAGTGGCCTGACTATATTTCCTTCATGGCTCCATGACTATATCTTACATTTCTCACACTTTATTTTACAGCTTTATAATGGAAGATTTCCACTCTGCTTTGCCAGTAATCTAGTACACAGGCAATAGATTTATTTCAGTCTCCGTAGTTTTAATTTAAGTAATCCGTGTTGCTTAGGTTGCATTCCATGAGCCAGTGATTACCGAGTCCTTCAGTTTAAAAGCCGTGATGTGGGTTTAATTTGTATAGGTGTTACAGGAGGCTATGGCAAAAAAGCTCATTGCAGATTACACTTCCTGTCCTAAAATAATCACTGCGCACAGTAATGGCAGGAAAAACATTGTTGATCCTGCAGTTGGCATCATCGGGTTTGTGGTGTTAAGTATGCTGTGCAGTTGCAATAGGGGCTCTATGTTTTCTCTCTGTTTTTCTTCTGTTTCCCATGCCACCTAAACATAAATAGAACGATGTGTTTTTTTTCCCAGAAATTCTTTGATATTTCCTCCCAAGATTTGCTCATTTCAGAATTCAGTGCAATTACAGAGCACAGAGAACAGTGTTACATTTCATCCCTGAGAGTGAACCTTCTGATTTGGTACACATACTATTGAATGATATGTAATTTGATACAATGCGAAGTTGTGATCGTATAATCTCCGAGAGTGGTGCCGGCCCCCTGTGCTCAGTATTAGGCCTCCGGCAGAGAACTGTGGCCTTTCATTGGCATTCTGTGGCTGTCTGCGGCCGCGGGCTGCTGTAGCATTCCCCGCAGGCCTGGATGAAAGCCACTGACCGCTTTGCAGGCTTTGTGGAGCACGGGTGGGGCAATGGGGAGGTGTCCTGGAGAACACGATCTTCTGGGAGCCCTCCGCGGTGGGCAAAGCAGGCTCGAGTGTCACCTGAGTTTCTTTGGCGTCTGTTGTGAATGTCAAAGGTGGAATCTATGCCTGTGATTGAGAGTAAATCCCATTCTAGATAAATTTGCAGTAAGAACTGCAGCAGTTCTGAGCTTTGCAGAGCCAAGGCCAACCTGAGGAACAGTCATCAGCATATTGTTTTCTCAGTTACATCCTCTGCTTTCACATAATGAAAAGGCCCCAGTGAATAAAATGAATTTAGCAAAGTTAATAAAGTTGAAAATGTTTTATCCCTGCCCATCCCTATGACCCTGACAAGTATAGATCCATCCTCTACTAACTCCCTACTCCATGCCCTATTCCAGAATCACATGGTTTTATTTGCCAGCAGTTCTCACTGTCTGGAAATGTAAAAACATAAATAAATCCACAATCATACTACTAAAATAACTGGTAATAGTTTAAGGTCAGTTCCTTAACCATTAATAAACTGTTACTAAGCATGTAATAATAAATTAGTAAGTCCATCCATCCATCCATTTTCTGTAACCGCTCATCCTATCCAGGGTGGTGGGGGGTCTAGAGCCTATCTTAGAGGCTATGGGTGCAAGGCAGGGAACAACCCAGGATGGTGCACCAACCCATCGCAGGGCTAAATTAGTAGATAATAAGATTTATTTACAATCAAATTTATAAATGTATTACAAAGATATCTTACCCTTGTCTCATAAAGTTTTTACTAAAGCACTTGTAAATCACCTACAGTTAAAAAACAATGCATTAGTAAGCATACTTTAAAATTAGCTACAGTAAGGTCCATATATATTTGGACACTGATGCAAGTTTTGTTATATTACCTGTTTACTGAAACATATTCAAATTAGAGTTATATAATGTATGTGGACATAAAGTTTAATTTGAGGGTACTCACATCCAAATTGCAGGAAGGGTTTAGGAATTACAGCTCTTTAACATGTACAACCCTCTTTTTTAAGGGACCAAGCGTAATTGGACAATTGGCTCAAAAGCTATTTCATGGACAGTTGTGGGCAAATCCTTCGTTATTTCATCATCAATCAAGCAGATAAAAGGTCTGCAGTTGATTCCAGGTGTGGTGTTTGCATTTGGAAGATTTTGCTGTGAACCCACAACATGCAGTCAAAGGAGCTCTCTGTGCAGGTGAAAGGGGCCATCCTTAGGCTGCGAAAACAGGAAAAACCCAGCAGAGAAACTGGAAGAATATTAGGAGTGGCAAAATGTACAGTTTGGTACATTCTGAGAAAAAAATAACGTACTGGTGAACTCAGCAACGCAAAGAGGCCTGGACGTCCACAGAAGACAACAGTGGTGGATGATCGCAGGATCATTTACATGGTGAAGAAAAACCCCGTCACAGCATTCAGCCAAGTGAAGAACACTCTCCAGGAGGTAGGAATATGAATAACCAAGTCTACCATAAAGAGAAGACTTCATGAAAGCAAATACAGAGGGTTCACCATAAGGTGCAAACCACTCATAAGCCTCAAGAATAGAAAGGCTAGCTTGGACTTTGCTGAAAAACATCTAGAAAAGCCAGCACAGTTTTGGAACAGCATTCTTAGGACAGATGAAACTAAGATCAACCTCTACCAGAATGATGGCAAGAAAAAAGTGTGGAGTAGGCATGGAACAGCTCATGATCCAAAGCATACTACGGCATCTGTAAAACATGGCCGAGGCAGTGTGATGGCTTGGGCATGCATGGCTGACAGTGGTACTGGGTCACAAGTGTTTATTGATGATAGAGGACAGAAGCAGCCGGATGAATTCTGAGGTGCACAGAGACATACTGTCTGCTCGGATCCAGCCAAATTCAGCCAAGTTGATTGGACAGCGCTTCACAATATAGATGGACAATGACCCAGAACATACAGTGAAAGCAACACAGGAGATTATTAGAGCAAAGAAATGGAATATTCTCCAGTGGCCCAGTCAGTCACCTGATCTCACCCCAATCAATCAAGCATTTCACTTGCTAAAGACTAAACTTCAGACAGAAAGACCCACAAACAAACAGCAACTGAAAGCCGCAGCAGTAAAGCCTGGCAAAGCATTACAAAGGAGGGAACCCAGCGTCTGGTTTTGTCCATGGGTTCAAGACTTCACGCAGTCACTGCCTGCAAAGGATTTTCAACGAAGTATTAAAATGAACATTTTATTTTCACTTAAATTAATTTGTCCAATTACATTTGAGCCCCTGAAACGAGGGGATTGTGTATAAAAATGACTGCAGTTCATTTTTATACAATATTTTTGTTCATCCCATAGAATTAAAGTCAAATGTCTGCACTTCAACTGCATCTCAGTTGTTTCATTTCAAATTCAAGGTGATGTACAGAACCAAAATTATGAAAACTGTGTCACGGTCCAAATATTGATGGACCTATCTGTATACATAAGCCTAAGGTCTAAACTTTTAATAAACTGTTACTAAACATTTGATAATATATTAGTAAATAAAAAGATTCGCTTAGTATCAAAATTAGAACTGTATTAAAAAGATATAGAAAACTGAAGTCTACTGCTCCCTTGTGATCTCAGAGGTCAAAAACAGTATGCTGGTGTGCAGTTGGCTTTCTGCAGTGGTCCAGTGTGGAGTAAATTTTGCAGTCTAGACACTCGGTAAAGTTGTTATTGAGCAAGTGTCTCTGGGGTAGTATAAATATATCATTGTGCCATTTAATATATTTATATATATATATATATATTTATATATTTTACTGACAGACTGCCTGTGGATTATGCTGCAATCATCGGCCCACAGTTGTGACCCTGGAGAGCGTGCCCATGACATTTTTGGGACCTTGCCTTGCTGGACTAAACCTGACTCAGAACCCACTGTGAACTAAAGATGTAAACAACTGCAGAAAATAGTTTTGTTGTGGTAAAACTTGAAGATTGAGGTGTTTGTTTGCTGTTAAAATTAAGGTCATGGAAAGACTGATGGGAGAGGCTACCACCATTCAGGAGACTCATTTATCATAGGAAAAGGAAGAAGGGAAAGCATTCGATCAAGTGGACTGAGATAATATCTGAACAAGTGTTCTAATGAACCTCTGTATTATTTTTAGAGGATATTTGTATGACTTTTTCATGTATCATTCATAATTTCGAGCTTTGACTTTCTTGGTCATCTGAGATTGTCATTTCAAAGTCTGGTGGCTGCTGCACTAGGGCAGGGTATGCAGAGCTTCAAGTATCTGCATAGCCAGAACAGCAAGAACCTACAGCTCCAACATGACAGGGTGGTTGATGTGTTTTTCTACTTCAGTAGTTCTCTATTCTGTTCCTTGTGTCCCCTCTGCCAGAATGTTTTTATTACAACCCACACTGCTTTCAGCCTGCCACATTCATTATTAGCCTATTAAGGACCATGTAAGCCTGATTCAGGTAGGGATGGAATGAAAACATTCTGGTGGGGGTGGGGGAGGGGGCAGGAACAGGATTGAGACCCACCATTCTACTTCTCCAGCTAGGTTCGTCAGAGAAACCGGCTTTGACTTGAGTTATGACAGAGTGCTGCTGTTTGCCTTGCTGGATGTTAGCAAAGCACATCATGTCTTTTGAAGGCCTCCACTCGGCCTATGTTAAGCCTTAAGTCACGAGCACGGTTACCTAAGTTGGCTTTCAATGGAGCCCTGATGCGAAGGTCATGCTTATCCTCAGTCATGTTTGAGTTGATATGATGTCATTCAGCATTCTGGCACACAGCACTTCAGTTGAATTTCCTTGACACGACAGTGTTCAGTTGACTCACAACGAGAAACAGGAATTTTTTAGTGGAGGTGGCATAAACGTTAATGTAAATGACCATGCAGCGCTTGCAATCTTTCACGTTCCCCAATGGCTCTCAGCTTTCAGTAAAAAAATCAGGCAGCACCTGGAGAAGATCAACTTTTTTTCTGAGATAACCTTCAGGAACTGGGCAATTCCTCAAGAGGATTAAATTTTACTGGCGCATCCCAAAATATATCCGGGCTCTTCTTTGTGTAACATTATGAGGTCTGGGAGGTCAGTGGAAGAGCTCCAGTGGTAGAGGGGAAGTCACTGCTTTCCTTACTGTCACCATAGCAGCTCGGGGTGTCAGGTTCTCTCAGATGCTGAATCAAACAAATTAATGCAGTGACTCTAACTGGGGCTCTCGTCACCGGCACCGAGTGGAGAAGCCAGAGCCCCGCTCATTCTCATGCAGCATCTTGAGTAACGGATTGGTACCAATGAGGATTACAGTCTGCTGGGAGAAGGATGCTGAAATAACAGTTGCCACTCGGGTCAGCAGTGCCCCGAAGTCCTGGATGGGGTGGAGTAGGGACACCCCCATAGGCAGCACACAAGGAGAGTCCCTCCGTGTCATTGTTTAATCTGTAATGGGACGGCTCACTCCCATGAGGAACAACTCAGCAGATGTCGAAAGGGGAAGAGAGACACCGCTGCAGTTCACCTGGCCACTGATAGATGGCAGTACTGCTGTCTCAGGGTCTCATCTCATTAACTGGCCACCGATGGCATTTAATAAAACGCAAAAAATGGGCATGGGCCACTGCGATGAAACACAGAGAGGCTGACGGTAATTTAAACTAATTGACTGTTATTACTCATGGGGGGATGTAACACACTCTGGAAAAAAATGTTATGCGCTGTACATAGAATCCTCTTCTAATATGCTTTATTCAAAAATAAGTGTTGTTTTTATAATCTTATATGAATACTTTGCAGTTTTAGCTGCACTGTTTGCAGGTGCAACAACAGGATCAAATCAGGGGCAGGAGCTTAGCTCTGGTCCCGAACATAACAAAAGAAAGATCTTGAGGGTGTCTTGACTTGTGTACCAGCAGTTGCTCCAATGCTGTGATGGATACCAAGCATGCTGTTCTTGAGGGGTGCGTTCTTAAAGATTGCCCCAGCCATGTCAAATATTTGGTCTCCTGTGGCTTCTTCCACAGTGACCAAAAGCTCAGTTGAAGAAAAGCAGAGATTTAGCCAGTGTCAAAGAAAGTAGACCAGGGGATGTCAAGAAAAGGCTCTGTCTGTGTTTGGCGTTGGTCTGATTGTCTGTGTCAGCCCTAAGGTTTACTCCAGTGAGCACGTTCTGGTCGCCTCATGAACATTCAGACTCTCAGGAGGACTCATGGCCAAGAGGCCACATGCACTGAGGAAGGCTGCCTAAACGTGGCGTTCAAAAAAGTAACTGAAGAATTCTTAAAGGAGATTGCTTGCCAGCATTTGTCTACCTCAGGAAATTTGGTTCATCGTGAAATAAATTTTGGATGTATATAGAGTGAGGACACAGCATTTTTGATAAATTGTGAATTGCGATGATTATGATGTCAGCTCCTGCATCTTTCGCTGTTAACATGGATTCATTAGCCTGGCGCTTTGTGGCCAAGGACTACTGATCCGTCACAGGACCACTCATCAAGCCTCTTGCCATGACATAAGCAGGCCAGATTCTACCGTGTGTGAGGGTTAGGGTTAGGGTCATGGTTGTCATGAGTGCTGCAGGTCAACTTGGGTCCTTGAAGGAAAAAGTTAGCAGAAGAATCCACAGACAGAAGTTGACCTGAAAAAAATTTAAAAGATTCTTTCAATTACAGCTTTTTTTGTATGTATATTTGGGTTACTCGTAAAAAAACAGTAACGCATCTGAAAACCTCGGCAAACCCTTGCTGTTTATCCTTACTGAGAGGATTCTTTGCCTGAAGCTCAAAAAAGAAGTAACAGAAATCAGATCAGTCTGATCCTCAGATAATGAATGATTACTCAGCTTTCTAGGGCTTGAAGGAAGTTTGTTACAGCACGGCTAAAATGACTGACAATGCAGCTTGTGGTATTTATGGTTCTGTCTTTTCTTAGAGATGCAAGACTGATTGCGTAGTATCAGATGTGTACGGTAAAGGGCAGTCTCATGCTATGAGCAATCTGCATCCACCAGTCGGGCTATTTACTGGATGAGAAAGGCCATGGGATATTTCATTTATGCTCTTTCCATGGGAAAAGTAATCACTGCCTTCACTAATCAGAGTCACCGTAGAAACACCAGGCTCCAAACCTATCAGGTTTCGGGGCATGCACAAAGGCTGGTGAAAACAGTGAGTGAAAGCGGAGACCCAGCTCAGGAGGTACATTAACGCTGATCAAAGGCCCTCGTCATGGGCTCTTTAACCCAGCCTAAATACTGGCCCTGATTCCCGCCATTAGAGAAGGACTCATGTTTGTAATCAGTTTCACCACAATGCTACTTGTTTGCATTAATCATCAGTGGGGAAAGGTGCTTGGTGCAATGTTGTAATCATGTACAAATGGCTAAGTTTCATGCGGCTAAATGTCTGAATTGGCAGCTCATATATGGCCCCTTGATATGCTTTATGAGGCCCCGCCCCTTTTATTTTTTAAAAGCTAAATGTTGATGCCTGGGAAGATACTGATATTCATCCATCCAACCCCACTGATCTTCACTTCATTTAAAAATATTTGTAAAACCCAGCCTGCCAATTTTAGTGTCAGCTTTAGATGGGCTAAGATTGTACTTCCACATAGCAGCCCTGCCTGGGGAAGGAGTCACATGACGCATATGAGGTTGAAGTGGTTTAGTTTAAAGTGAGTGGGATTTGTCACGGTGATAAAGAAGCACGTGTCCCTGTCTGATCAGGAGCTGAGCACCTTCGGCTGTCGTGACTATGCTGGCTACCTCGTGCAGCCATACTAATAATTCAGTGTATTGCCAGGAAGTGCCATTTCTGGATAGGGTGACAGTGAAATTGAGCTTGAGAATGTTCTTGGACATGCCCTCTGTGTTCTTGGACACTCGGAAGGAAGTGAACAGGTGACGCCTTGAGGATCCATCCTTGGCATCTCTGTAACCAGCCTTGTCACCTTGTCAGCGATTAAAGCCATGCGAGCTCAACGGAAGGAGCTTCCATGAATGTTCTTACTGCCTGAGTCAGCACGTCCTTCACTTATTTATTTCTGCGGCACATGGGCAGCTGGGCTGGATGGTAGCCTTTCTCAGTTTTGGTCACTAGCCCTGGGTAGAACCTTTTCCACATCAGCAGCGCGTCACCCGACAAGAGCTCATACACAAACAAGAGTCCTTCAGAAAATCGAGGTTTGCCTGTGGAGCCATACAACTAAGCTAAATAATTCAACAACATGCAAATCATTATTTCTGGGCAAGCTGACCATGTGTGATGTAACGTGACCCATGTGCATTGATCAAGATGGTACAGAACAGCGGACAGAGCAAAGCTCATCTTAGCCTACATGCTCATATGTTTGTAGGCATGCACAGTAGAATATGAATGATCTGATAGATTTCTGTTATAGTTTCTGAGTTTTCGCTATCTTTAAATATTTCTTTTATATTTTACCTTTCAATAAGTTAAAACCTAAACTCCTATCTTGCCATGTCCACTTATAAAAGGCTAACTCTACTGCTTGTAGTATTGGAGGATAATGTACTTAAAATTGAGCTTCACTGTCAGTTTCGAAGATGACTGCACATAGGCTCAAAAGGAAAACTTTGATCCCATTTATTCAATCGTCATACTCTATTAGATAATTGGGACCCACCATTCTGGTCTCAATCAGCGCTTACCTATACATGGCCTCATTCCTCGACATAAGCCATGTTGTTCTTTATGCTTTTCACCTATATCTTATATAATCTTTGGGTATCTAAAGTAATTTTGGGCACATTTTTCCAGGGATGAAAAGTTCAGGTTCAGAAAGCAAATCTAGACTAAGATTTTGTTTCAACCAACCAGTTGAGTATAAAGAGTCACAGCCAAAACTGGTTGATTGAAACAAAATCTTGGTCTGGATTTGTAATTTCTGGACCTGAACTTTGCACCTCTGCATTTTAGAATCTTCCATTTCATCTACAAGTACTTAGTAGTTGACTTTGTGTATTTTATGCAGACTCTAAAATTAACAAGAAGCATGTATCACATTGTTCACTGGCAATTAGTTCACATTCTTCTTCAGTTCTCCAGGCAGCTTGAGGTAAGTCATAGCTGGCTTCGCCCACAGCACATGAAAATGTTCTGTATGCCTCGTCATTATTGGTAAACCCCCCATGGCATAGATTGGTACATCCTGATAGTTACAATGAAACAGCTTATATGTGGGAATCATTCACACCACCTGTGTTTTGAAGACTAAATACTATTTTTCTCTCAGACCCTAAAACACTCTGAGACCCTGAAGCCTGAACCAGCACTTCATGTAGCCCTTGCACCCTTCACAATGTGCCAACTCCAGAATGACCATTTTTTGTTTTTGTTCTATTCCCCAGGTTTTGGCAAACCCACACTAACACACTCGTATCAAACGCTTTTGTTTGGCATCCTACCCAGAGCAAGGCTTACACAGAGATTCTGTAAAAAAATCCAACTTCTTCTCAGTTTTTCTGACCTTGAGGAACTGTGACAAGCAGCTCAGGGGGGTAAAAGGAATCTACTAATTAACTGAGCAGTTCAGGTGACTGATTTCGGATGTTTATTGAGGGAGGCTTTGAGTCTGTTTTAGGGGTTTTGAGGAGTGAAAATGGCACCCTCTTGAGTTACCGGAGAGGATGTTTGCATACGTCCAAGGGCAAAACAATGACAGAGAGAGGTACACAGCTATGACTGTGGCAAGAGTAACAGGAGACGTTTGCAGGCTTTTGAACCTTAGCATATTTTAAACTAAGTGCTTGGTAATGATAATCCAATCTTATTTACTCATCATGTGAAGAATACAAAGAATAAATGATATGTTTTTGATATTCTTATTTTTTGGAGGTTGTGTATGTATGTTTATAATAAGTGATGAAGATTCAAGCTCCTATGTCTGCCTCACTATGATTTGTTCATGTGTTTTAAACCATGGGACAAGCTTGATTAATTAATAACTAATTAATAGATGATTGACCAGGCTGGAGGGAAGACAGGTCTGAGAGGGAAATGGTGGTGCGCAGAGTTGATTTCTATGGCTGGTCAACCCCCTCT
>JAAGVU020000061.1:25783229-25804352 GCA_011763525.2 Mormyrus iriodes | reverse complement strand
CTTATGCACATTGTACTCTTTTGCACATCGTATTCTTATGCACTTCATACGCTTATGCACTTCATACGCTTATGCACATTGTACTCTTTTGCACATCGTACTCTTATGCACTTCATACTCTTATGCACTTCATATGCTTATGCACATCGTACACTTATGCACTTCATACTCTTATGGTCTTATGTCATACTCTTAGTTAGACTAAAGCGAAGCAAGTGGAATTATTGCAATGAAAAAAACTGGTGATAACGTGTATGTATGTTTGTGTGTATGTATGTAGCGGTGATTAATCTAAATCCAGAATAATTTTTATGATACCATAAAAGGTTCCCTTTTGCCAATTATAATGGTAGTAACTCTTAATAAGTACTCTTCTTAACAATAAGAAGAAACTGTGTTATAACTTATGATTGTCCATTAATGATTTAGAAAGGGTTACAACCTAATTAATAACCTGATTGTAAACCATTCATACACCCCCTATAAGAACAGTCTTATTATAAAGTGGTACCATTTTTATTTACATAGTTTTTTCCTTTTCCTGTAGTGAGTAATAACCATGGAATTGACTAACTGATGCTAATTTATTCTATTATTGTTAAATGTATGAAAGATAATTATCTAAATAACCTCTTAGTAGAAGCTATGAAGTGAAACACACAACTATTTAATGCAAGTGGATACAGAGGCAGAGGCAAAGGAAAAGGAGGGTCACTGCCTGAGGGACAGCGCGCAGAAGAATGTATAGCTCATTGCTGGTGATGACGGCATTCTGGGATTTTGAGATTTTGGGATTGGAAGAGACGTGACCTCCAACGATGAGAGGAAATACGTGAGCAGATCATCGGGATGGGGTGGCATTAATATGCTCCATCCTAACACGGTATTAGTCCTGAGGATGAGCGGCCTGGAGCTCGGATGGTTTGGCATCTGATTATTGCTGTCTTCCTGGATACGCCTGACAAGCAGCTCCTGTTCATTAAGACAGTCAGCGTCTAATTCACACATCCTCGTCTGCTTGTAGATGCTAGTCGGATGAGATTAGAAGAGCGTAACGAACAATACGCTAAAGAAATAGTGGCAAACCTTGGCTTCCATCCAGAGGCACATTAACATGGCCAGAGGCCCTTCTGTTATCAGAGAGCCCCCTACTACATTTTCTACAATGTAGCAACTATAAAAATGTCCAAGCAACGTGGTGGGGGGTGGGGGCTATAAATTTTGCCCAGATTTTAAAAAATGTTGCAAAATTTTAGGAGGGATTGGTTCCGTGGTCCAGATTAAATTGTATTTCGGTCTGCACAGAAATATATGGGACAAATTTCGTCCCGTATCAGTTCAAAATGGGACACAGCATTTTATTTTTCAATATGGGACGGTTGGCAACTCCAGGTTTCAAATTTTATTAAACAAGGTTAGTTCAGGCCCCTTTTTAGTGGGGGCCCCTGTACTTCAATCTGGGTAAACCCGAGCATTAAAGCATCCTATCTGATGTAGGAGATATTTACTTAACTTAAATGCCTTTTGGAATTAACAGTTAGTTTTCCCTTACTCTTAATCTCTGTGAATTTTGTAGAATTAGGTTCCTTCACTTGACCTTTGCCCAAATGCCTTTCCCTATGTGTAATTGCTCTGAACTTCCCCATTCTCTTCTGCTCTAGTTTATAGCTTTTGCCTCCTTATTCTTCATCCTCGTGTCAATCACCACCTTCTGCCTGGAGACCCATGAGGCGTTCAACAAGATTATCAACAAGACAGACCTAATAAAGAATGATAGCCAAATGGACCACGGCCCGCAGATCGAGATCGAGACGGACCCGGCGCTGACCTACGTGGAGGGTGTCTGCGTGCTGTGGTTCACCTTCGAGTTCCTGGTGCGCGTCATCTCATGCCCAGACAAGCTTGAGTTTGTCAAGAGCGTCTTGAACATCATAGACTTTGTGGCCATCCTGCCCTTTTACCTGGAGGTTGGCCTGAGTGGGCTCTCCTCCAAGGCTGCCAAGGACGTGCTGGGATTCCTACGCGTGGTCCGTTTCGTGCGGATCCTCAGGATCTTTAAGCTGACCCGCCATTTTGTGGGTCTACGTGTCCTGGGCCATACACTGCGAGCCAGCGTCAATGAATTCCTGCTGCTCATCATCTTCCTGGCGCTGGGCGTGCTAATCTTTGCCACCATGATCTATTATGCTGAGCGCATCGGCGCCAACCCCAACGACCTCACAGCCAGCGATCACACTCACTTCAAGAACATACCCATTGGGTTCTGGTGGGCAGTGGTGACTATGACCACCCTTGGCTATGGCGACATGTATCCGCAGACGTGGTCGGGCATGTTGGTGGGCGCCCTCTGCGCACTGGCAGGGGTGCTCACCATCGCCATGCCCGTGCCCGTCATCGTCAACAACTTTGGGATGTACTACTCGCTGGCCATGGCCAAGCAGAAGCTGCCCAAGAAGAGGAAGAAACACATCCCTCAGACAATTCATGGCGGATCACCCACGTGCTGCAAGTCAGAGCACAACATGGCGTGCAACAGTACCCAGGGTGACCTCTGCCTCAACAAGGGCAACAGGGCATTGGAGCACAACCGATCAGGTGAGTCATTTGGACTCTACTCTACTCTGAGGATTTGTGATGGCTCGGGGATGTCTGAGGGAAGCCCTCACATTCATACCAGAATATCACCTTGAGATATTCTGAAAAAAAAAACGTGATAATAATATATTTACATTTGACTTTCAGGTTACTTTGAGACCTTGTTGAAAGATTCCTTCACAAGCATAGTTATATGACATATTTTAGCCCTGTAAACTTTCTGCCCTTTTATGAAATTTTGCCAGGGATCAAGCAAGATATAGTGGTTATATGCAAGCATCCCATTTGACTCAATAGACCTCCAAGCCATAAACTATTTAATTAAATTTTTACGCAGTGTTAGAGCAAAAAAAAAATTCATATTTCTTTTAGGTTTTCTTAAAATATTTATTTATTTTCTTCAAATGTCTCATTTATCATGAATTGTCTAATAGTTTCTACCAGTTTTATAAAGTATAACAAGCATTAATTTTCCATGTCCCCAAATGTCTGTAAAAACCTGTCCAAATTGTGCATGGCCCAATACCATTTAAGTGTATTTTTAATTACTCATATTTTATTACTTCGCTGTCAGTATATTTCCATGTTTCTAAATGTCAGCAATGCATATTACTTTACATAGACGTGTTTTTCTTTTTCATGCATGATACGTAATTATGCCCCAAGTAATTTCAGAATATTTAATAAGTAACACCATCAGATGCAAATCAAATAATAGTCCTAAAGCGAAAATGTTGTTCTGGCACACAGGGGTGTTGTTAGAGATTTTGGGCCCCAGGAAAGCATACTATATAGGGCCCCCAACCCAGAGCGATTCGATTGGCCCAACCTCCCCTCAATACGCCCCTGCTGGCATATCCCTAGTTTCTGCCTCTTGCTGACCTTACACTGCCTGCTGTGTTCTGGCTGGGCTCTGTGCTTGTGTGTCTGTTCGATCTTTGCATCTGATGTATCCTATATGATTTAACCAGTCTTGTCAGGTGACTGCAGCGGGGAAAGCGACCTCACCATATCCCCAGAGGACAGCCTCCCCACACGCAGGTCGAGCGCCCAGGACCGGCACGTGCACAGCGGAAGGGCCTGCTACTTGCTGGCCACCAGCGACTTCACGTGCTCCACTGATGGGGGGATCCGGAAATCAGGTGCGCAGGTTCCTCACGCGGTCCGTGGACGTGCTGTAGACCCGAGGTCTCACTGATCACCCTCACAGACAGTGTCCTCTTCGCATCCCATCCCCACCTTAGGAACAGTTCAGTGTCCTTTGTTCCCATGATGCAGCACTACATGCTATATGTCAAACATGCATAACTGCACTTTATCTTGCTGCATCCTGCATCCTTAATCACTCCAGAAAAAATCCAGAACAGTGGTTAGTAATCGGACCATATGGGACCGAGGCGACACCAGGAGGCTGTTGAAGCCCCTCGGGACAGCCTGCTTAGCAGCCTGAGTAGCGCCCCCAAGAGTTACTTCACATACGTATGAACTGTGTACTACGTGTGATGTCATAATCTGGGGCTATTGCTTCAGATCCTATAGAATATGTACTATATGACTTGCATATGAGTGACTCCAAAGAACCTACAGTGAACTAAATCAGTGTTTCCCAACCCATTCCTCGGGGGACCCCAGACAGTCCATGATTTTGCTCCCTCCCAGCTGGAGCAAAAATGTGGACCACCTGGAGGTCCCCCGAGGAATGTCTTGGGAAACACTGAACTAATTATATTAGTCAGGATTACATCAGTACGTACCTTCGTGGAAAACACCCACTGCAGTTACCAAAGTCACATGTCACCTGTATATTATGATATTTAGAAACTCTGTGTGATGTCAGTGGTGAATAAAGAGGTCCATATGAAGAATTACATAACAAAAATGTTTTTTAATTCCTCAATAGGCCAAAAGATTCCTCTATCTATAACTTCATCTCAGGTTTCTTCAATGATGTTTAATTAGTGACAGTGCTTTCTTGAGAGGCTTCAGTTAAACTATGAAATTTTACATACACTAAAAAATCTAACTTCCTCTGAAGTCAGAGATCTGAATCCAGTGATACAGACCTAGCTGGGCAGATGTGAATTTCACTTGCGGAAGGAAATTTCAGACTCATTCGATTCTGCTTAACATTAAATTAACTGAAAGGAAGTGTCTAAAAATGTCTCCCAGATCCTGAACCCATCTGGGTGAGAGAGATTTAGGCTCTGTAGTTAGGTGGTCCTCATGTGCTGCACAGCGGGCGATCTGAACCAACATCCAGCCTCCTGAAACCACGCGCCGTCTTTGACGAGGCTCCCTCCCCCACCCACCCGAGACATCTCACCAGATGACCTCCGTGCAGCATAATGACATGGAGCCACATCCTGCACAAAAACGGCCACAGATCGCCATGCCTGTCTCTCCATCAGTCCGTCTCCAACCACCCTCAGATGTTTCAGCAGGCTGGATCTCGTAGGGAAGGCATAAAGGACGCCATCGATGTAACACTGCTGCTTGACATGGTATTGCCTTTACCCTTTTAGGTAACTAGTTCAGTGTTGGTACCAAACCCAGCTACCCTCTTGAAATGACTGCTTCAGAGCCCAAACTGTCCTACTGATGATGTTCAAGCCAGAGATCATCCAAATACAAGTTGACAAGAGACAGTGACTTGAATAATAACATTAGTGTGTGTGGGTGTACAGTCAATATTCTGAGTAATGTGTGAATATTAATTGCTGTACTGCCAATAGAACATGTAAAATGATAGAAATTAATATTTTTGAGTCAAAATGTGATTATTTTATTAATGTAATTTTCATCATTTACTATAAGTGTGTAAGTTCTGGCTATGTATGCATTTGACTCGAAGTGGATAATATGTAGCATTCATAACGCTTAAACAAGCCTAAATATGTATTATATACAATGTTTCTAATCACGTAAAATGTGAAACCATGACGTCTAGTGGAGGTGCTGTAAATGCTGCAGTACGTGGTTTTTCTACTGGTTTCATTTTGTTTTCACCACACAGTCGGACTTAATGTAAATGAATCACAACACTGTTGGACTTCTGGGAAAAATGTCAGCTGATTGCTATGGATAAAAAAGCTCTCTCAAGTTTTAAATGAATATAAATGAACATGGAACATGTAAAATTATATGTCATATGTAAATCCTACTGAGAAGTCCAGCTTTACATCATGTATGCCTTATCCGTTTCACCCAGTCATAAATAATTACATGTTAATTAATGGATATTTGCTTGTCAAACCACTGTTCCACAGTTTATGCATGACGTCTGTAGCATTACAGTTTGTGTGCCTGTCTTGTTCTCCAGACTTACTGTGTGTCTTGTGCATTCTTGCGCATTAAGGGTGTGGAAAGTCACGAAGCTTAAACAACGTAGCTGGCATGGCCGGCAACGCGCTGAGACCGTCCGTCCAATGAGGCGCTCACGCTCTCCCATCTCATTCATCTCATGAGGCTACTGCCCATCCAAGCCCTGAAAACTGAATGGAGATCTGTTCTCTAACACTAGGACTAGGTGCCGATAGGCTAGTAGGAATTTTGCATGGTGTTAACTGTAAAAACAAACCACAAATAGGAGCTAATTCTGCTTTGTCAATAGCAGGAAAAACCCCATGTTTGCGCAGTGATATAACAGCCTTTCAGTAGTGCTATACAGTAGTGCTGTTTACACCTGTATTATTGTACTTAATGCAATAAAACTACTTTGAATGGCTCTGGATGGAGCCATGAAAACTGAACAGCAATGTGAATATTCAGGGAGGTCATGTATATAATTAGTATTTAGGTACTGACATATGTGCTTCCAAAAGTAGTATCTCCATTGGACCTCACATCTGTGACTTTTGTCCTTTATTAATTACATTTTGTTTACTTCTTTGGAGGGGGGGGGGTTGTGAACCTTATCTTGACGGCCCATTCAGAAAACAGGGCTCCATCACTGTTGCGTGAATCTTCACGTGTTTCTGTCTGAACGCAGTGTGGAGATCCTGTGCCGCTGGGATGTGGACCGTGCCCAGGACACGTGCAGACATGTACTGTATGTGCATGCATGTGCTGCTGGGGGGGAAAACATGCAACTATAAGGAAAGAGGGATGCAAATATTTATGCATTATTTATGTATGTGGGTTTGCATTTACACTGATGTTTGGTTGTTTATTTTTTCAGGTTATTGTTTTTCGTTTTTGGGGGGGGTGGCAAACTGGAGAAATGAGGGGTCGTTGTGTTCGTGTGCGGGTAACTGCAAAGTGATTGTCGTTATTGGTCAGAAAAAAGCAGTGTGCTGGGAGACAGACTCAAGACAAAAAGGTAACACTGTCACCTTAGCTGGTTTTGTGAGCACACCCCATGTACCTCTGCATTTATTTGTTTATTATTATTGTTATTTAAATTTTTTTACATAAATTGGCAGTAATTAAACAGCATCGTTTAACGCAGATATGCTCACTCTATATGCAGTTTTAATTCGACAGTCCCTATCCCAGTGATAAAAAAAAAAATGTGAATATGAATGGATGAGTTTGTGATACTAAGCTGCAGTAAATTTATTTGCAAAGTTGGTCGTTTCGGTTTTCTCAGCATAAAAGATTTACAGACACATTCATGAACATTTAATTTCCCTTTTTATCAGATCAAACGTGTAAATACATCAACACTTTAACAAGTTAGTGGGATAACATTATCGTAAAGAGTAAAAACAGTTTACTGTTCCTGAATGGCCCCGAGGGTACTGCCACCGACTGGGGAGTGAAACGTCTACAACAACGTAGCCGTAACACAGAAATAACCCAGTAGTACGACCCTGCGTGCCGGTTCTTGTACAGTACATTCCACTGTTCCTGCAGGGGGCGTCTCACATTTAAGGTATCAACACCATTTTATGTACAGTCCCTCCCAAAAATGGAAATGAATGGAACTTCATCTTCTGTGGAACAGATGGAACGATGGGTGGTGCTGCTTTTTGGCTCCACTTCTGTATTGTCACTCATGGGACTCAAACACACAGGGAGTTGGGACATCATAGGTGTCCCCAGTGTCCAGCGGGGATCCCTTCTGGCATGGAGAGCGACTACAGGGGGAAGCTGGGAAGATGTGTTGAATGAAGGGGACTGGCCTTTGGACTTGAACCTTGACTCAACCTCAGCAGAACACACATACAAAAAATGGGGGAGAGGTGCACCTCTGTGTCTGTGTCGGCTAACAAGTCTGAGCAAATAGCAGAGTCTTCACTGAAGCTCTTTGACAAGCCTAATGTTTAATGCTCAACACTACTCATGCAATACCTGCAATGATTGAATTAGGATCTGCAGCAAAGGTGCATTGTTTAGACTGAAAAATATAAAGTATAAATATAGAAATATATAGACAAAGAAATGCTGAAAAAATAAATGTGACATGGTCATCAAACTGTTTATTTTACTTTAGTATTTTGGTGAATTTCTTGTTCTGGTGTCTAGTTTTAGTGTGTGTGTGGTGTACTTGGGGATAGAGGAGAACTCCAGTTTGATAACTCTTGAGACCAAGATAACTGCTTAGGTAGTGGGTCACTCCTTTGGGGGTGACTACTGATAACAAATGTGTTTCAGTGCAGGTCTCTGCCTGGAACAAGTCAACGTTGGGTACTGTCTTTTGTTATGTGTGTCACTCATCCAAAGACACTCCCGCCCGCAGGGTTCATTAACACCGGCTACCTGGGGCAGTCATAGGCACAGATAATACCCTAATTATCCAGTCCTATTTGGATGCCAGGCAACCACCAAGATGCTCCACACACACACACACACACACACACACACACACATACAGCAAGGTCATTTGTGAACAAACCACGTATTTACACAAGTCATGCAAGCTTGTTATTCTTATTTTATAAAGATTTCAGATGCATATTATTATTCTCCTTTCATTGTGTCTCCCCAGTGCACGTGCAGTGAACGCAATTGTCCTTACACTGATAATGGGAAACAGCCAATATGTATTGTGCGTTAATTACAGTTTAATTACATGATATGAAATGGCTCATTTTCTCCTCAATCTGAGGCTGTGCCACGCTCTCTTTTCAGAGGGGAGTTCGGAGTTTTCACGTCAGCGAAAGTGATCGGAGTGATTTTCACGATAGTTGTGCCTAATTATATGTTTATCAACTGGTGCTTTGACCATTGGAAACTCACAGGATGTTATCTGAAATTTTAGCCTGAATTCAAAATACTTCACTTTGGGGGGGAAAATCTACATGCATTTCCGTGTCTGTTTGGGCTGCGTTTTTCAACCGGTGACCGACACACTAATTGAAAAACACCGCCTTAAAGTGTGCCGTGGCAGAAAGAAGGTGAAAGGTTGGGAAACACTGGTTTAGGGACCAGCTCACTGACGATTAGCCCAGTGATGTAATTTTACAAACTGTCTTCAGTTATCTATCTGTTCTCCTCAGAGTGAAGATTTTCACTTTATGTTGGACAATTAATCATTTAAATCTAAGTTGAAAAGCCAGTTTTGGCATTCTGAAGCTTATGAAGCATTGTAAGGAATTAAACACACCCACACTTGGTTAAACCATTTTGACAACAGATGTACAGATCACACACTTATATAATTTAGACTCGAGGTTCCCTCTTTTCACACCCAATGCAAAATCTGTTTGAATATTTACTGACACAACTCGCTTACACATTCTGTATTGTTGTTCATACTTTATGTAGCTCTGTTATATTTATTATACGGTAGCAATGAAGTGTAAATAATATATTTTTATAACTTTGTGTTTGTATTGCAACCCATGAGAGCTATAGTACAGAATGCTTTGCGCGCTTCGACGTCGTTTTCCCGCTGGGACACGCCCCCCCCCCAGACGGACTGAGAGGCAAAACGTGCTGCAAAATGGCTGATTTCAGTCTGGGAAACTGCAACACAAAAATGATTGTCTGCTTAAATTAAAGGCAGCTGGACTTCACAGGGATCCGTCCAACTTCCCAAAGGACCGGTGGACCATGGTTTCCCGACAACTTATTTTGTATTTTTTGTATCTGGCTAACTGTCTAAACTGTGTTTTGTATCCCATTATTCGGAAAACTGGGTTTATCTTGGCTAGCTAACATCATCTAACCATCCCCCACTTTGTTTCTTCAACACAAAGCTTTTCATCATGGGTGTTTTTCAATAAATGCTGACACAAACTTTGCAATTACATAGAATATAAATGAATGATACTAAATATTTAATTGATAAGTAGTCAATACAGTATATAACTTAAGGTATGATTTTACCCAAAAATCCAACATAACTAGCACAAAATGACAATGGCAAATCCATGTTCCAGCCGCCCGGATTCCAGTTGTTTTTGAGGATTGCAGTGATCAGTTTACTTCTTTTCCTTAGTTTTTGGCATTCTGTAAAAAGATTAATCTTTTAATCTTAATTAATAATTTTATTAAATCAGTTTGTACAATCAATCGTACAACACCTCCTTCCCATTGTAGATGTGTTTTCTGGGCATCCATACTCAATGCCAATGCTGCCACCCAGGCTTTCTGCCACTCAGTGGGTGTGAGCTCAGTAACTTCCGCCTACGGTGACATCATGTCCAAGCCCTCTATTCATTTAACAAACCTCTAAACATTCACCCAGCCTTCAAAATTCAGCAGCAGGTTAGATGTTTTGCCTTTTTATGTGATATTTAAAAAAAATCTCTCTTTCGAGTATTTGAGAAGTAATAATAATCCATTTCTGTGTCCGCCTGCCCCAGCGTCTTTGTTTACTCATATTTGCCAACCCTAAATCCAAATGACTGCCATTTTTTCGACATCTTGCTGCTGCCTTTGCAGCCCACTACCTTCTGTTCCATTACCATGGAAACAGTCCCCAAGTTGAGTAGATGTAAACAGCTGAGCAAGAAGCGTTTTTCACCAGAGAGGCAACCTCACACTCACTCTACATGAACCTGTACCGAAGGATTAAAGGGGGAAAAAAATGCCTTGTGCCGTCGGAACACTGTTAAAAATATCAGAGACACGACTTCGATGTGTTCATTATTCCTCTAACACACGGCATCCAGCTTTAAAGACAGCCTGTTGTCCTCTCTATGTAGAGGGAAATCTTTTGATGAGGCAGTTTTCACGGCTTCTCCAGACCTAAAACAAGGAGACTGACACACAAGATGACATCTTCATGCGGAACTTCCCCGTAGCATGGACAAGACCATGCCGGGATGCCACAGAGGCAAGAAGTTTTGGGAAAGGCTCTGATTTTACGTCCTTCAACTGGGTCATGTAACTGAATGCCCTGGAAAGATTAACACACACACACACACACACACACACACACACATATATATATATGACTCAAATGTGAAATGTTGAGCTGTTTTTACGTCTTAAATCAGTCTCTACCTTTAGATCCTGCCGCCATGTCAAAGATGAGCTGCAGCATCAACTGTTTTTGAAGGAATACATGGACCATACCACTTTGCTGGATGTCAGAAAATGGTAAGGTCCTTCTTAGAGACCAGTGATTAACTCAAAATGAATAGGCTGCATCACCTAAGAGGGTTTTGTCAAGGAAGCTCCAGATGCTCCAGTGTGCTTCAGGTTCAAGTGTCCCATTAACAGGCCCTAGAAGTGCATTCCTCACACATGGCCGCTAGATATACCTTGACTGCTCAGTAACAACCATATCTGAACAAGCTCATACAATACCGAATGTAGCATTGTGGCATTAGATTTGCATTGGCTCGAGAATGGGGTCGTCAAAATTTGCAAAGCTTGAGTGCAGAACTGAGCCCACTGATGCGGATAGATGAGGTTTTAGCCAAAAAAGGGCTAGTTCAACGTTCAAACTGGGGGAGACTGACTCCCGGTAATCTGTTGTTACATGCTATGGTGCAGTGCTGTATATTTCATGACTCGTTAGCTTGCATGTACAAACCGGCTACCAGTACTGCAAATGTCAAAAAATACAAAGCCACTATCAATTAAGGACCATGGACAGTTACAGTATTGACACTTACAAGACTTACATGTCACCCTGAAGTTAAATAACAGCCTCAGATTGAGGAGCATGACATTCTGACACAAGGGATATAAGACATTTTACAGTTGAGTTCGTTCAGCTTAAGGTCACCACCTAATCCATGTCAGGGGGGACACTATGAGCTAGGACAGGGTTTGCAAACTACCATTTCAACCATTTAAAGTAAAATGAGCTGGATTTCACTTAAGCGCGGCGTTCTTGCTGTGTGCTGGTTGGTCAGTCTCCTATAATCATGCACGTGTCACTCATGTTAATGAGAAACAGCTGGATTAGTCTTTCGATCAAGGAAACAAACCAGCAAAAGCACAAGAACAACTGAACTATTCAGCCAAGTACGAGAGCCTTTCAGGTTTAAAGTAGTTTGTAAAACCAGAAGTAGCTCATAGTGTCCACCCTGACATGGATTAGGTGGTCACCCTAACTGAGCTGCTGTTCACCACATATGGCACCCACAACCATATCATGTTTAAAATACATTTGATCATGTCTTGCTGTTTTAGCCATTCTGGTGTTTACTCAAACAGTAACTAAAGCTCTTGACCCTGTCTGGGTATTGAATGTATTCAGTTACAGCCACGTGATTCGCTGGAGGACTGGGCTGTTTGCATTAGCAAGCCGGTGTGCGTAATAAAGAGGCCTTAGTCATATGACGTATTGATTTATATCCTAGAAATATAGGATTTTAATGTATTTCACAGCAATGAACACAGCATGAACTGACTGCTCTGTGTAATCTAAGAATCTAGCAGAAGCAGGCCATAAACGTGGATACAGAAAATGGACGGGCCATACATAGGTGCAACAAGGCACTGTCCATTTCATATGTGTGGTAGATCCCATTTACAAATAGCACAGCAGAGTGCCTGCATAACCTTAAAAAACCCACAAAGCCTAAAGCTAGGTCAGGTTGTAGGAAACAACACCCTGAGGAGCGCTGAGGTGATATGGAGCATGCCTCTGCCGGGCAACCAGGGCCTTAAGCGTAAGATTAATTAGACGGTGACGGCGCCTTACTACATGAGACAAAACAGAACGGGAGCTGCATGACAACAGTGACAGAAGCCTCGCTGACATCTGCTACACAACGAAGCGTCTGACACCTTTAAATTAACCATCTGTCTAGTACAGCCGATTCCAACAGAGCATCTTCGGTTCACTCGGCACGTGCTCCGAGACATTTCTGGAATACACATGTAGGACGGCATTAATGCAGTGCAACTATAAGCTCCGTTTGAATATTAGTGTAACTTAATATTTGCTGTGAATATTGTACCCGTAGCTACCACCAGGAGGTTAAGACTTAGAGTAACTAAGAGTGAACATTTTTATTATTGTTATAGTGCGAAATATATTATGTTTTAGTTACAAGTGTAAAATGAGTCTCAGTTCATTTGCTGCAAAAAATCAAATAAAAGCAATTACAATCAGTAATTATCTTAATTATTTGGTAACATCAAACAGGAAGTTATAGTGAAGAAGGTGTTTATCTTTGTCCCAGACAGGTGAGTTGCGCCCCGCCAGTCTTATTTGGCTTATATTGTTAATGGGACCGTCTGGGACATGATGTGGCACACGAGAGCTGAGGCAATATTTGGTTTTGTTGAGTCCCTGCTGTGATACCTGATCAAGGGCATTGGAGGGGCATGCATACCCTGACAGATTATTCAGGGGGTCCAGCACTTTATAGGCACCTCTGAATACAAAAAGATTATAATTTTTATGGTCAGGGAATAATTTATTTTTTCTGTCTGTGCAGCACATTCCCTCCGCTGCTTTTGGTAATTTTTTCCGCAGGGGGGCTGGTCCACGGTGACATTTTGTTGGGGGGGCCCAGAATTTCTAGCTACCTGCCCCTGATATAAGCAAAATACAAACACAATCGCTGCCATTTCCTTCAGCAATGGCTTCAATTTTGTATATGTAACTCTTATAGAAAAGTTCTTACAATATTGACTGATAATATATGTAGTAAAGAATTTATATTAAATCGCAAAAAAAAATTTGAGAGAAGATTAATTTACTAGAATTATTTAAATCTCATTTTTTTTAGGGTCCTTCCTGTAAGTGTGTAAGTGACCCAGACTTAGAGATTCAATTATGAAATGATGTCAAACATTGGAAAATATGTTCTGGGAAGCTTAAAGGTAGCATTAATTTTTTTTTTAGAGCACCTACATTTTGATGGAAAAATAGTTAATTTGGGAAACATAACACAGAACTAACTTTTGTAGCTGGAATTTCTATTTTGTTTTAAATGTAACAAATTTAGTAGAGCTTAGTGAAGCAGGCTTGCCCCATATTAGGCTTTAAAAAAGGAAATTTATTTAAAGACCATAACACAGATTTGTACATTGCTATGGTTTTTCATTCAGGGAGTCTTTTTACAGCTAAAACACAGTGCATTCCATAATTATTAGCATCCCTGGTGAAAATTGTGAGAAAAAAGAATGAAAAATTAAAAAATGTCTTTATTATTTATTAGACTGATCATTAAAGAAATCTAACTGCAGAAATCTCATATATTTAAAGAAATCATCATAAAACACAGTTATCGACACCCGTAAACATTCTTATGCACATAATCTAAACAGCCTGAATGTTTAGGAACTCTTTAATGATGATACAAGTTCCACTGGGGTACCAATATGAGGTAACACATAGGCCAAACCCCTTATGTTAACCATCAACATGAGTAAGCTTTGAAAATACTCAAATGAAAGGAGACAATAGGTTGTGGACTTGCATACAGTAAACCAGATAATCACCATAAAGGTGGCAAGCTTGAATATCTCCATTTCTACTATTTGAGCAATATTTAATCTGTGATGCATTTATACAATTTTAGCCGTGATGCATCGGCTTGAAGTGCACACAGACCTGCCTTTCCTTCACCCACACAAGAGGTTTCAATAGGGAAAATATTTCCCAAAAATCACAGTTGGACAACTTCAGCAGTTGGTTGCATCCTGGGGTTACCAAGTCTCAAAAATGACAATTACACATCTCCTCCAAACTAACGAACTATTTCACAGACTTGTCAGAAGAAATCTTCTGTTGATGTCGAACCATAAATATTTTGTACGTAGGGGCAGTGCCAGAGAAGACTCGATGCTGTGATCTTGGTAAAGGGATGCTGTGCAAGGTATTAAACGCTGGGGTGTCAAAAAACGGTGGTACATGTCTGGAGAAAAATGATCGATTTTCTTGTATTTCTTCAGAGAGAGAGTATT
The DNA here is from genome assembly GCA_011763525.2 of Mormyrus iriodes. Lineage (NCBI taxonomy): Eukaryota > Metazoa > Chordata > Actinopteri > Osteoglossiformes > Mormyridae > Mormyrus > Mormyrus iriodes. The sequence goes on along the minus strand of JAAGVU020000061.1, from coordinate 25,789,493 downwards.
TTTCTCCTATTGTGTATAAGATCAAGCCAATGAACAATAAAGATATTTTTTCATAGCCTATTTCTGTAATTTTTAGTAAATGTGCCAGTAATCCTGGAGAGCATTCTAGTTTTCATGGACAATCTCCACTGTATCGTGACCTTGGAGACTTACCAGTGTTGGATGCTTTGAAATCAATTGGGCAGGAAGGAACTGTAAAGATGACAAAGTACACATCCTGCACACCTTTTTCTTTTCGAATGACCCCTCTATCTCCAAAGGCTACAATAAGGTTTTAAGCAATTACAATATGCCTGCATCATATAAAAGCCTCCCAATTATGGATTCAGTTAAACTGAATCATACAACAAGTCATGGATATTAAAGCAAAATATGTTGAATTGCTAGAATGTGTCAAACTATTTGCCCATCAAGAGTAATGAAAGTGGTCAATTAATAAAGCGAAATTGTATAAAGTTACAGTGGTAACTTTAAAGGGTACAGTGAACCTCTGCAATCAAGGTGTTAAGCTGATCAGATGGAAAGCTATATGGGGAGAAGCTGCGCATAGGGCTCGTGGGAGTTTTATTTACACAAAAATGTTCTGAGAGCAGAGCAAAAAGATGATTGGTTCAGAGGGATGACCAATCAGATTGCAGAGGAGGTGGGTCCAAACAACTAGAGGAGGTAGGACCAACCAATCAGATCTCTTTGTACTGCCTTCAGAACATTTTTGTGTATGTAAAACTCCCATGAGCATACATAGGTATAAGAAGAGGATGACAAAGCCCTCACCTGAGCACAAGATTTCAAGTTAGAGATATGGGTAAAGAAAAAAGCGTGATTGCTATAACACATGAGCAGGTATGTGTGTCTGCAGTGATTTTGGTGGATTAATGACTTAAATAAACTGAAACATAGTCACTGATTTCCCTGGTGGAATTTCCGTAACCTCCATGTGAATCTCAGACCGTGCTGACAAGTGTGAAATGCAAGGAGATTCATCTTTAGCTGAGAATTGTGAGTCTTAATTTTCCGGGTTCGGTTTTCAGCATCTGTTGTGCGTTCAATAATTACTGGGTGAATTACATTTTAGGCATTCACCGAGATAATTTGGATTCACTCCAATGAAGAAAACCTCATTTCTTGTTAATATTATTCATAACTCCTCCTCTTGTATGTGATTAATAATTCATAGTATCATCTCTATGGGCCGGCACGGTGGTGCAGTGGTTAGCACTGTCGCCTCACACCATGGCTCCAGTCTCTGCCATGGCTCCATATGTGTGGAGTTTGCATGTTCTCCCCGTGTCGTTGCCGGATTTCCTCTGGGTACTCCGGTTTGCCCGCACCGTCCAAAAAACATGCGGAGGTGAATTGGAGTTACCAAGATGCCTGTAGGTGTGTGTATGTATGTGAGTGTGCCCTTCGATGGGTTAGCATCCCATCCTGGGATGTTCCCTGCCTTGTGCCCTTAGCCTCTGGGATAGACTCCGGATCCTGAATAGGACAAGCAGTTACAGAAAAATGGATGGATGGATGGTTTCATCTCCACCCTGAACCAGGCTGGGCCTGTCCTGCTCTATAGCACCTAGTAGTGCTGGTCCCCTAGATTCCCACACCAGGAGACAAGACCTTTCCAGCAAAGACTCAGTCTCCGGTAACAGTGTAGTAGAGGGCAGTTGCTATGCTTCATTTTATATGCACATATAGAAGATGAATATAAAAGACTATTAAAGTGAGAGAATCACGTACCATATTTTTCAGGAGTTCAGCCAAAGCACACAATCTGTCCTGATTGAAAGTAGATAGACTGCATGCCAGGTTTACTTGACTAGATTGAGAGGCTGTAATGAGTCTCTCTTCAGCAATTAACAGTTGTTAAATGATTACTCCGAAAAATGAGTTTAAAACTACAATCTGGTAATGTCAAATATAAGTTACAAAGAGGATAAGCACAGTGACATTAGTACTGCCCATGGTGGACAGCTACAAAATCAAAATACCGAAGACTATAACATCACCCTTTTTATTAATTGGATCTAAATTTGGAACTATATACTTATTAAATTCAATGTATTGCTGGCTCTTCATCATGTAAATGACTTTTTTCATATTGCTCTTTAAGTTTCTGCAGGAAATTGCTGTCATTTAGGATGGATTTCTGAAAGCCATAGATATTTCCTGGCTTATTGTCTTAAAACATTAAAATCTACAGTCACCGGAGGTTTATATTATATGTATATCTTATCATTTTTTCAGTTGCTGACATATAATTTCCAGGTTGCTGTATAAACAAGGGTTGTAAGTGTGAGCCTTGTTCCAGACAGCTTTTCGTTATTGTGACCTAGTTTTTCTGAGGATTTCGAGCTTAGCTTTTCCATCTGGGTAAACATCACTGAACTCCAACCTTGTTTGAGCAACTGAGCCTGTATAGCTTGGGTCTGTTTCAGCTAATTCACAAATTTAGACCATCAATAGTCTGTGGCTAAGTCCTAAAAGACCTTTACATACATACCTCTGTTAGATGAGGAGAACCCTGGATTGTTCTACTAAGAAGGCCTTCAGAATTTCTGTGTCCTGGAGGCTTCCACTGAGGTTTAAACAGCTCTTGTGCCAAGCCTGTCTTCATTCAGGGTCATCTATAAACTTGATGTCTAACTGCTTGGACATTTAGGGATTCCGACAAAAAATTACTCTGTACTTTTTAGCCCCGGAGAGGAAGCTAATGGGATCTGGGAGAGTACTTGTGTCTTTATGCTCTCTTGATGCCCTGGAGGGTTTTACACCAGGAGACAACCTGTTTTTTTAGTTGCAAAGACGTCCCACAATCTGATTGACTTAACCTGACTTAGCTTCAGGGCACAGAGACATTGGGTCCAAAGCATGTTTATCAGTGATGGAGCAGAACGCTCCCTTACACCTCTTAACAGTCATACTTACCTCCTCGCAATAGAGTCTCAGATTGTGAAGTATTATAATCTGAGGCCTGAAAAACTTTACGCGGTGGAAATGGGATTTCTCTTAGTAGGTAATGAAGATGAGGCTTCTGGCGTTATATTGACTAGAAGGTGCTATTCCATCCCCTTTAAGAACAGATACCTATCTACTGCTAATTCCAAGGCATATTGAGCAGGTTTCATTGACTAATGTGTCTACGGTTAGATATTCAGAGTGTATCCATCATAGAATCAAAGAAGGGGTTCCGTGGAAGGCATTCCCTATCAGTAATGGACATTTTGAATGTCTAGTCATGCCTTTTGGCTAAACTAATGCCCTTTGGCTTAACATGTCCTCAGGAACATGCTTGACTGGTTTAACATTGTCTCAATTATATCCAGTGTGCATCAAACCTTATACTAACTTTACTGGCGAGAAAACAGCTTAAATTCTACATTACAGAATTAGTAGTTTTAGGTCCAGGTCATCTAATTATGCAGGTGCATCCTGATAATTGATTGTGTCTTAATGGACTCAAAAAATGTCATCTCAAACAATACACCTAACACTACAGATCAGCCGGATAAGCGTCTGCGTAACCCTGAATTTGAAACTATAATATGATAGTCATCATTGATTGCAGTCAAATTGTAGTTCCCAGAGGATTAGCCCATGGCAGGAACAGCTAACAAAGCCTTTTTCACATGTGTCAGTAAGATGTTTGACACCTGAGTGCCTTAATCTGGTGCTGGACAGGTGCTTCAGAATTTTTGGACCATCTGGGATATTAACATTACTTCTGGTTTTGGTTCATGATTATAAGAAAATGATTGTATTTTTTTCATCAGTCTTTTCAATTTCTGCGCACAGTAACTGCCATAAAGCCTATTATATTAAAATATTTGGGTTGAATACAAGCCTATTATATTAAAATCCATCCGTCCATCATCTCCCGCTTTATCCGAGGTCGGGTCGCGGGGGCAGCTGTCTCAGCAGAGAAACCCAGACTTCCCTCTCCCCGGCCACTTCGTCCAGCTCCTCTGGGGGAGGAATTAAAATATTTGGGAGAAATACAATGGTTTGTAATACTAAACACACACACTACTTTGTGACACTCATCAAAACATTGTGCAACTGTACTGTCCCTCAAGCAGTTTGTCAGGGATAGTACAGTACTGCATATAGTTAATTTTATGATTATTATGATAACTATTATTATTACATTTAAAATGTTTTAGTGTATTTGGAAGTTTGTTTTAAGTGTTTTACATACATTGAAAGGTAAAATATATAGTACATACCAAATATTACAAATATATACAAATATTTGACTAACTGACATTAAATAAGGACCCTACATGACTGTTGACTTACCTACAAATTTGATTTAACGACAGACTTAGGGAACAGATCTCGTCTGTAACTGGAGGACGGCCTGTATATCAGTTCTGGTTTAACCTCCTCTAGAGGATGGATCAGGCTCCAATCCATATTAATATCATTAAGCCATACAGCTCAGTCTGTTGTGATTCTGCCATATTCGCCTGTTTCCAGAGTGAGGAAAGCTCTTTTCTTGGCTTTTCAGCTGATCTAGAAAGTTAGCCTCTTTATTGTCTGCTGCTCAGCCAAGTGACTTGTACCTTAGTGTTCAACCAACAGGCCGATAATTCCAACGGGCAAATGACCCAGATACGTAGACATGGAAGATCCCGATGTCTGTCCCTGTGAAGTGACGGACGATAACATGAATAGTGTGATCTGCTCAAAATTGGACCCTTATGCGTAACAATGCAAATCTAAATTTAAATGCACACTTAGTGGGTCTTGTAATCCTTGTGACACCAAGAGGTATTAATTGTGAACCAAAACAACCAAATTGTGTCTGTGTAATCTTCAGGTCCAGTATCTTTAGAATAACAGCTCCTCAGACTGGAGAATGCCTGTATTTGATCTGCCTCGCTTTGGTCTGCAGAATCTTCACATCTGCCATTTCCGCTCAGTGCGTTCCTTTTCTATTTTTAGGTTCTCCAGGCAATTTCAGAGCTTTGGTACACCAAGATTACCTGTATAAATATGTAATCCCTAGATGCAAATATACATTTGTATCTGTGAATCAAACTGGTGGTTGTCTGTGTGACCTTTGCCCTATGACAAAGTATCATGTGGCCGCTAACTATGTGCTGAAGTCTCCCATGTGATTGAACTAGCCTTCTGTATCATTTTTGGATTTCTGTTCCAAAATTCTGCTGCGATTGACATAAACCCCTTTTCACGTGTTCTTGACTCTTAAAAAAACAGAGCCGATATTCTTAACGTAAAGAAGTCGTGGTCTCAGTATATTCATCCGATAAGGAAAATTGGATGAAATCAAGTCATGCAGAATTCATGGCCAGTCTAATCGTATATTCATTGCGTTGTGGCTGGCTGGGGCAAGCATCTAACTATACCGTACACCTTCCAGCATGCAGGTGGGGGTACCTGAATTTGGCAAGAATAATGGGGTACCAATCCCAGTTTCAGGGGTATGAAATGTACCAGACCGTGCCCACAGCTCACTGGTGCCAGGGATAGGATAGGGGTGGGCTGGGCCTGTTATTCAATCTGCCAGTGCCAACTTCAACATCAAATTTCTCTTTGTGCTGAAAAGCCAATTAGTTTTAATAAAACAAAACTTTTGTTTGTGGTTGATTCATTACATAAAAAGTCGATAAACAATTTCAAATAACATAACGCATAATAATACTCTGCAGTATAAAAAATAATACAGTGTAATGCTTGCATTAATCTTCCACCTGTTTATACTGAACAGGGTTGTGGGGGTGTCTGGAGCCAGTCCCAGACGGCATCAGGCACAAGGCTGGAGCACACCCTGGACAGGATGCTGGCCAGTGCAGGGCACACATATGCACATACCAAGCCACTACAAGCAAGACAGATACCAATTGGCCTAAGTGCATGGCACAGGACTGCAGGAGAAGCATAGACACAGCACAAACGGAGAAAGAATGCACACACAGCTAAAGGCTGCACACACAGGGAAAGGCCACACACAAAGAGAAAGGGACACATACAGAGAAAGGCCGCACACACAGGGAAAGGCCACACACACAGGGAATGGCCGCACACACAAGGAAAGGTCACACACAGAGAGAAAGGGACACATACAGAGAAAGGTCAAACACACAAGGAAAGGCCATACACACAGGGAATGGCCGCACACACAGGGATAGGTCGCACACGCAAGGAAACTCCACACACACAGAGAAAAGCTACAGACACAGGGAAAGGCCACACACACACAGAAAGTTCGCACACACAGGGTAAGGCCACAAACACAGGGAAAGG
>JAAGVU020000061.1:25754655-25783029 GCA_011763525.2 Mormyrus iriodes | reverse complement strand
CGAGGGCATGAAAGGGATAGGAAGAAATCCAAGGTGCTGCCTACTGTTTGCTGTTACTGGTTTATTGGTGCCAAAACGGATGTGGCTGACAGAACAGCTTTAGATGCATGTATGAGCCATAGAACTGCACTGCACTGTAGTGTACATTCTGCAGAAGCAGATCGTGGAGATATTTTAATCGTCCACGATCTTATATCGTCAAATCGCACACGGCTACAACGCAGACCAGGTAAAGCCATTGTTTTTCTCCTTATTTTGTAATTATTCTCTGACTTTGGTAGTAATTGTGAATTCTATTGATCAAAGTTTATACGTGTAAACGATTCTGACTATGGCAGTTACATAAAATAACTTTAGCTAAGGTTAGGCTACTTATCTGATTTTTCGACTATGAACGGAGTAAATGAATTCTTTTGTTCTTTCAGCACTAAATATATATTGCCTCTATGTTCTGTGTTGTTCATTTAAAGCCAAGCGTCTGTTTTTAATTCGTTTTTCAGAACAAAACAGACCTGGGAAACGGACTGAAAAGGACTGAAAGGGGAGCACCCGGCTGCATGTCAGAAAACATCAACAGGAGCTGCACCAGAGATGTTCCCCGTATGTACAAACATTGAAGTTCTTCTATGACTAGTGTTCTGAGCAACAGTGCCATCTTCCTACACAATAAAGAGTATTTTTCATTTCATTTTTTTTTTTACTTTGTCTTCCCATGTGGATAGGGGTTAGGGGTAGAGGAGAGGGTTGGGGGTGCATCTGTGAAATATGTGAAATGATTAGAAATATTCAATAAATCAAAATAATGTGTTAAAGGTCCCTCGTATTTGTTGTTGGTCATGTGTAGTAGACCATTTTTGTGCCGGCATATAATTCCGGCCCTTTCCGCTGGCCACTGAAAGTGTATTTCAGACGTGTGGGAAACTTTTGATACTATTCCAAAAGTAACGGCAATCGTTTGCAGGCGAACACAGACTTGAGTACCCTAAGATACGTCACTGTTCAATGAAATCCACGCGTGTCCACTTTCTGATCATTTTGACTTTTTACTATAGATGAAATGCACCCATTCTCCTCTGTCTGCTGATAGCGTTTGCCATTTAATTCAAAAGATGTTTTATGAATCGTCTGTATAATTAGTATTCATGTTCGTACTAGTTAATATTTACTATGCTTTTACTTATTATACTTATAATACTATTTATTGTAGTTTGTATCGATTACATTATACCTCTATTTTTACCAGCTAGACATTGATAACTAGATCGCTAGCTAACTAACATCATTGTTAATTGTGACTATAAAGCGGGATTAATTTGTATCATGTTGACTCTTGTGATGAACAGAGAGCAAACTGGAGACAGATCCCGTGTGGCAGGAAACCAGGAGGTTTATTCGAAAACCGGATACAAACAAAGCCAGATCAGGGAGCAATAATCGCGGTCGGGACGGCTGGAGAAGGTCGGAAGCCGGAGCAGTCAGTCCTACACGTGGGTACGGGACAAGAGGACGGCAGGGAAGGTGGACCTGGCAGGTCGGGAAGGCAGGACAGGGCAGGCAGGCAGGGGAGGCAAGACAAGCAGGTAAGGCGCAGCAGGCAAAGGGACCAGGAAAGACAAGAGACAAAACAATGCTTGGTAATGTTCCGGATCATGGCAACAATACTTTGCATAATATGCTGCAGTTGATCCGTTTATAATGCAGAGTTAATCAGGGGTGATCACCTGCAGCCGCTACGTCCTGCCCGTGTGGCCGTGGCAGAACCCCTCCCCCGACAGCCGCCTCCTGGAGGGTCGGTTTGGGAGGATGAGCGCGGTGAAAAGCGGCGATTAGGTCAGGGTCCAAGACATCCGCCGATGCCACCCAGGAGCGTTCCTCCAGGCCAAACCCTTCCCAGTACACGAGGTACTGGAGAGCACCCGCCCGGCGGCAGGAGTCCAGGAGGCCACGAACCTGGAACACCCTTGAGCCATCCTGCAAGGTTCGGGGAGGAGGGACAGCTGGCAGGTGTACCGGGCTATACCGCACTGGCTTAAGGAGCAACATGTGGAACATGGGACAGATGCGGTACACACGCGGTAGCCGAAGGCAGAAGGAGGTCAGCCCCACTCGCCGTTCGATGGTGAACGGACCGATGAAGGGGGCCGACAACTTACGACAGAGGGGATTAGCGGCAGTGGTACACGTCGCTTCACTGTACTGGAGTTGAGAGCCCGGTAATCGATGCAAAGGCGTAGGCCTCCGTCCTTCTTCTTCACGAAGAAAAACCCTGCCGTGACTGGAGAGGTGGACAGGCGAATGATTCCTTGCTTGAGGCTCTCCGTGACGTAAGCGTTCATGGCCTCTTCCTCGTGCAGGGATAGGGGGAATAGATGGCCCTACAGAAGAGGTGTCCCCTCTAGGAGGTCGATGGCACAGTCGCTTTCCGTGTGAGGGGGTAGCTGGAAGGAGAGAGACTTGCTAAACACATCAGTGGAGTCTGCGTATTCCGCATCCATAATGATGGATAAGTCCTCAGGATCTGGGCTTTCCACCAACGACACTTTGAAGGCAGGGCGAGACATTTACTGAAACATTTGGGTGAGCAGGCAGTAATCTCACCTGTATCCCAGTCGATGTGGGGGTTATGCTCCTGTAACCATGGAAGGTCTAGAATCAACGGATCCCTGGTGTTAGGCGGCACTAGGAAAATCGATGGTTTCGAAGCCCCGACCCTTACTGTCACCGGTCCCGTACGGTGGGTAACCTTTCCTCCACGCAGAGGCTCTCCACTGACCCCCAGGATGGTCACCGAGGTGGAGAGTTCCTGCAGGGGAATCTTTAGTTGCTTGGCTAAGGCGCGGTCTATGAAACTCCCTGCTGCTCCCGAATCCAACAGGGCTTTCGTGGTTCTCTGTTCCCCTCCACAGGTTAAGAAAACAGGCACAGTGAGCTGGGTCTGGGACATGCCCAAGAGAGCGGAAAGTCCTACCTTTATGGAGTATTCAGGACACGACGGGCGCCTGGGGCAGGTCTGCAGGATATGGCCTGGCTCCCCACAATACATGCTGAGGTGGTTCTGAGCCCGGCGGCATCTCTTGGCCGTAGTGAGAGGAGAGCAACCAAGCTGCATGGGTTCAGCGCAATCACTTAGAGCTGGGGGTGCAGCGAGCATCGCCTCCGAATGGTTTCGCCAGCGACGGCGCTCCCTCACAGTGTTGTCTAACGTCACTGACAACCTAAAGTAATCTCCAAAGGACCATGCTTCGCCGCGGGAGGCCAGCTCGTCCTGGAGATCCGGGTTCAGAGCGCGGTGGTATATGATCTTTAAGCAGTCCTCCGGCCAGCGTAGCCCGGCAATGATGTTGTGGAACTAGAGGGAGAATTCCGCCGCCGACTTTGTCCCTTGCCTTAGATCGAAAAGCCGATCCCCTAGACTTCGTCCCACAGTAGGGTGATCGAAGACTTCCATGAATGCCCGTTGAAAGTCTCGCGCAGACTCCAGGAGGGGGCTGTTATCCGGCCACAAGGCAGCAGCCCATTCGCGGGCTCTTCCGGTAAATAGGGAGATGACGAAGCGGACGCAAGTGGCATCATCCATGAAGCAATCCGGCTGTTCATCAATAAACAGCCTGTACTACATCAGAAAAGCCCGGCAGTGGTCCAGGTTGCCATCGTTCTTCTCAGGCATGGCCACCGGAGTAGCAGTGGAAGGGGGGGCAGAGCGACTCGGGCTGCTTGTCCTTCCAGCAGCTGGGAAACCAGGGTGTTCAGCTGATCCACCTGTTTCCGAAGTTGTTGGGTTTCCACGGGATCCATGTTTCGGCGGCGAAATACTCTGTGATGAACAGAGAGCAAACTGGAGACAGATCCCGTGTGGCAGGAAACCAGGAGGTTTATTCGAAAACCGGATACAAACAAAGCCAGATCAGGGAGCAATAATCGTGGTCGGGACGGATGGAGAAGGTCGGAAGCCGGAGCAGTCAGTCCTACACGTGGGCACGAGACAAAAGGACGGCAGGGAAGGTGGACCAACAGAGACGGGTCAGGCAAGGCGGAGTAGGCAGGTTGGGAAGGCAGGACAGGGCAGTTAGGCAAGCAGGGGAGGTGAAACAAGCAGGTAAGGCGCAGCAGGCAAAGGGACTGGGAAAGACAAGAGACAAAACAATGCTTGGTACTGTTCCAGATCATGGCAACAATACTTCACATAATATGCTGCGATTGATCCATTTATATAGCAGAGTTAATCAGGGGTGATCGCCTACAGCCGCTACATCCTGCCCATGTGGGCCTGACAACTCTGACATATTTGACACTGAAAATAATCCATTTAAGTCCATTTAAAACATTAAACTGTTCTCTGACAGCTTTGTAAAGAAAGACTTCTATTTGTGGTCCTGAAGGTGTCTCATTACATTGATTCTGAGAATAATCATTTTTTCACGCTTTGCAAATAATGGATTTTTGGAGATACGTGTTTTTAATTGGACAACGACAATATATTGGCAGTGACCTATAGATGGCCAACATTGACAGAGCAATTCATTTCATTATAGTTGCTTGATTTTAATTTTTTATTTTATTGATTTTTATTTTTGTTTGTACGGGTGGATCTCTGACCTAGAAATCCCGAGCTGGGTGTGCGTGTAGGATGATGAAACCCACCCCTCTGAAGCCCCCAGGCGGAACTGCATCGCCTCAGTGGATCATGGGAAACTCCATTTGAGTCATACGGCCGGGCGCACCGTGCAAATTCTGGGCAACAGACCAAACAAGCCGGTCGACATGATACAAGTCATGTACAACACATCAAGAGCAACGTACAACTGGGGGTGCAGGGTTATATCACAAGGAAAGAAACGAGTAAACATCATACACTATAAAATAAATATGGGCAGACACCCAAGGAATAAATCAAATCTAATGCTGAAATCTCCTCACATAAGTCACGATGGTAAGCTTGTTAAGAAGCTTTGTATGTCTCACCATGCTGGGCAAACTCGGTTAATTCAGCAAACGCTCGGCCGAATGCGGATATTAAACTTAAGTGGAATTTCTTCCACTAGAGGTAATAACTTGAACGTAATATACGCACAGTTTCACTCAATGAAGTTTGTCAGGGGAGTCAGATGAATGGGTGGTTCACACAATTACATCTGTGTGAAATATCGAATTTGAAGAACTGATTCTTTTAAGTTCCGCTTAAGTTAAGCGCAAACACGTTTTTAACCTCTTAGGTGCCAGGGGATCTGTGCTGCATTGTGTCTTTGTGTTTTTTTTTTTCTAAAGTTTTACAGAAAAAAAGCATTGAAGGGGACTGAAGAATTGTGAATTTCAGATGCCAAGGCTGTTCGTGACTTTCAGGCAGGGATATCCTTTCAGTACTGGCTGCAGAGATGCAGAGCCCATTCAACAATGTCTGAAACCCTGAGGCGTACCATCACTTTTGATTAAATGTACACTGACACCTCCTTTGACATTTATCCCCGTGGTGCATAGTACAGGAAACCTTAAGCATTAATTTCTTTTGAGTTAAAATGTTAAAAAAAAAATTCACAGATGCCAGCAGTTTGACTAAAATGCACATACCTTCAGGAATTCCCCTTGAAAGCCAGAGCAGTGAATTACACTGGCATTTTATGTAGCTGTATATTTTTTCCTTGGAACTCCTTAAGTGCTTCCATTTACACATTTAAATGGTCATGTGTGTTGCTAAAGCCTATGCTAAATGTACCGGTTTCATAATTAAGCCGCTTGCCTGTCTAGCATCCAGGAGGTTTTGCACAGGCATTTGGTGGATTTAATTTATAATTACATAAACTGTTTAACCACAGAGCTCTTCGCTCACCTGCTTTGACATCCCCCGTCATGCAGTCCTACAGGCTTATCACACGGAAAGTCACTCGCAATAAAAGCTGCAGTTTTGCTACCATGCACTTGCTGCATGACTAGAAAGTGTCCTCCTTTACAGTGCCGCCCCTAGCAGTGGGGGGGGGGGGGGGGCTTCAAAGGGGGGGGGGCCAAATCTGTTAATGTTTGACAGCGTGCAACAGTCCCACCCACCAAGGGTTTCAAAGCTTTTAAACAATTTTCCAGCTCTAATAACTGGGGGGTAATTGTGACCCCGCCTTCCCCCAGCTGCATTATGAGGCTTCCTGTACTTCATCCGGGTAAGGTTATAACAGGGCACAGGCAATTATTGGGACTGTGACCTTTATTCTTGCCAACATAATGGGGCGAATCACCGTAGAGAGCCATATGGAGAGACTAAGGATCAGGAGGACGCCATCTGCCATCTGTGTCGGCTGGCCGGCCCCTTTCCGGCATTTCATTTCATAATCGGGGGAATAATAGTCAAACTCTGTTGCTTTGTCTGCAGACTCTTTGCAGTACAGCTGACATTTTAGCATTTCGAAAAGGCATAATGCCCCCATTAGCCATGATCAGGTTGATAACTAATTGATGAGGCATTGACGTGGAGGTACAGTTTCCACATGGCACACGCTGGAACGATCTACCTGATCTCATGATTCAGATGCTCAAAACGCCCATGATTTTACAGAGGTTATAAACTAATGCTACATGTGTTCTGCAAATGACGTTTCCGCAAATGAGGCGAACTTCTAAATGAATTTATTATCATCTGGCTCTAATGAGAGTTGAGTGGAAGCGATGAGAGACCCCATATGTTGGCTGTGGGGTTGAATCCAAGCATTGCCAGCCATATGTAAGCAAATTCCTAGCATAAATTGTGACATATTTAACTCATTACATCATAAGATCAGGCTGATATTCTCTGACATATAGAGAACATACCATTACATTTATGCATTTAACAGACACTTTTGTCCAAAGGAATGTTCAAATGAGGCAAACGCCACATTGCAAACATACAGCTGCCAAGAAATCAGTGCAGCTCGGCTGAGCTTCCAGTGAATACCCAGGTACCAGTGTAAGCAATATTGGAGCAGGAGCTACACAACATCTATCAAGCATAGTAAGAACCAGGGGCACCGTAAGAGGGGGAAAGTTGGGACAATTTCAAGGGCCCCTGAGTAATGGGGCCCAAAATATCTAGCAGCACCCCTGGCAAGAACCTACTAAGATTATTCAATGGGCAGGAGTGCAATATTAAGACCATTCAGGAAACGGAAAGAGGCATCAGACTAGTACCGGAATTCATGAAACAGATGGGTCTTGAGGGGTTTCTTGAAACTAACACTTAACACTGGGCTCTAGAGCTATTTTTTCTATAAAAAATATAAGAAGCAGTATTTGTGTGTGTGTGTTTGTGTGTGTTTGTGTGTGTGTGTGTGTGTGTGTGTGGTCCAGGTACACTTTATGTTGTGAGGACCAAATGTGAAGGGACAGGGGATAGTAAGATATAATTGAATTGTCACTGACACACATACACAAGACACCTTAGTGAGTCTATGGATTCTGACAGCAGGGCTGAAAAATTGTCCAATTAGAAGCAGCTACCAGGGACATGTGATGTGTCACATGACAAAGCACACCTATGGGGAACCAGAGAGGGGGAGGGGTGTCCCGGCCTTCTCGTCATCACAACACTTTAAGCAGGGACAGCAAGATGTACTATAACATGACTTGTTTGGTTTTGATTGCAGATAGGAAGAGGGGCTATTTAAATTGTATGTGCTGTCCATCACTGTTTCCAATCCTAATGGAATTAATAAAAAAACCACTGGAAATATGGAAGGTGGGTTGAATGACTGAAAGAGTACGATGATCCATCTGACAGTGTTTCAGTGCCTTGTTCCGCCCAGCTCCTGCAGATGGCCAGGCATGGCTAATGGGGGGGGGGGCGACTGTACACCAGCTCACACAGATTTCTATCCCATGAAATGCTGAGGGTGCTTTGCAGGAACTCGAGCAACGGTCTCCACAAGATAATGACACGGTGCACCATCAGTTAATGCTCTTAACAGAAGTGTCGTATGAAGTGTACTCAAAAGTCAATGTACCTCAAGACTAGCCATGTCACTAAACTCCTTAGATTAGTTTCTTCAACTGGGCTTGTTCTTTACTACCTACAGTCATTTACAACGATCTTGGTTTTTTTTTAGAGCCTACAATTAAAATTGCACCTTCTGCATAGCTGAGACTTCTAATATTGATTTTGGGTGTGTGTTTGAGACCCATTTTTCTACGTTAGATGTTTATGACAGTGTTTCCCAACTCAGTTCATGTTTTTGCTGTGGACTGTCTGGTCTCGAGCTGAGAGGGAGCAAAAATCTGGACTGTCTGGCAGGGAGCTGGGAGGGAGCAAAAATCTGGACTGCCTGGGGGTCCCCGAGGACCAGGTTGGGAACAGGTGGGTGTCCTTGTCCAGGTCTACGACCATGGCCCTCACATCAAGAAGCCAACTTGCTGCGACGGAAACGCATCTCCCACACGGCAGCACTGAGCAGCTACGTGCGTGACCCTCCCACTCCCACATGCCGCTGACCTTGGGAGGCTTCGATATTCATCACGGGCCAGCGGCATCAAAATGCAAAAGGACGTGGGAGAAGAAGGAGAGCCCAGAGCCAGGAGCGTGAGACACAGCGACAGGCGAGGCCTGCAACGGGGCGGAACAAATTGATATGGCACAGAAGGCGTGACGTCTCCCAACCCGGTCCTCGGAAAGCGCCCCAGTGCACCTGCGGACGCTCGCCTATCCTCAGCGAGCATGTCACTCCCGCACAGGAGGCCGGTGGGTGGGGGAGGGAGTGTGTGCTCACATAACCCCTGCTTGTTGTCGGCTTCATTTTGGATCCACACAGAGATTGCTGCTTCAGTCTTCACAGTGAAATCTTCATGTTGAAAAGAAACCACGTTCATACCTTCCCTTACTCCTTCATGTCGATCGTTTCTTGGACATTTCTTGGAGATGCAAAGTGCAGTTGCATAAGCATACACTTAGTTTATTCGATTTTAAATATTTTTCCACTACATCCCCTGTATTGAATAAGTGGTTGGAAAATGGATGGATATATTTATGTTGCTCTTTTACTGGAAACGTGTTCTAAAAGGTTTATGGGTAAGAGGAATGTGTGTGGATTGGTTTTTCACACATTACAGCAGTTAATTCTGAGAATATGCCTCATTATTCCAATAAAAGTACTGAGAGCTCCAGCTCAAATTTCAATTAAATGGATTCAACTTGCGATCAGGCCCCAGATAAGCGGCAGACAGTGGATGGATGGATGGATGGATTCAACCTCAAACGCAAGATGCAAATCACTTTTTGAAGTACTTACTGCTAAATATGATTGGATCTTGAGTGAGGGATTTAATGACTCTTGGTTTCTATTAAAATTTTAATATAAACACACGCAGGAATGATCAGCTTTGTTATCCTTATGAAGCCCGTTGAAACTCAACAGGAACAGAAGACACAAGAATGTTTTGCCACAATAAATGAAGAATATCATATACAGCTGTCCTGAGAAACATGGAAGAATCACGCTTTTAAACCCTCCGGTTTCTTTAAAAGCTTTATACCATAATATTGAAATAAATAATAACATTTGCTTTGCGTATTGCCATAGCGGTGTTTTATTTTTCTAATCTGTGTGCTGCAGTACTTTCTCGTATTAAATCTCAGACCCTTCTGTCTAATGGTACTCAAATGACTACTGTGAACATCTTAAAGGGACATTCCCCATCTTTTTTTGCATGTTGACAGCTTGGTTTAAGGCATTGACATCGTAAATCCCACCGGGCTTAAATCTTTCCGCTTCCCACTCGAAACCAAAAGCAGTTATAACCGAAATCCAAAAGCAATTAAACAGGCCTGTACACCCCCCGAAGAAAAGGCTTCTGTGAGTGTGGGGGAAAATGGGTGTGATTGTCCTTTTCAGAGAATCGCATCAGAAACGTCAGAGTGCCGCAGCGGGCAGCTCAGAGTCTCAGCGGCTCGGTAACTAAATGGAGCACAGAATTAGGGCAGGGGAAAAAGCCGCCTTCCTCTCGAAACTTCTACTGCAGGTATGGGGCATCATCCAGGCCTGCCAGAGGACATCCGAAATCTACAGAAAGCGCTTCTTAAAGCCAGAGGTAAACTAACATTGTTCATTTCTTAGAGAAGAAGCTTTACTCAAATCTATGGGCAATTTTAGGAATTTTTAAGATTGGGGGTATAAGAGGGGCAATAATTCATACAGAGGGGCCAACCTTATCATTAGCCAATGACAAGTTTTGAAACGGTGAGTGAGATGGGAAGGGACACTCTGGGGCCAATCAGCTTTCAACTGCGGCCACTGCTGCTGTGGCCTCGCCCCTATATATTCCCCCTGCTCAAAACTATCTGTATCCCATACAGTAGCTTATAGTAGAATAACCTAGATCAGTGTTTCCCAACACGGTCCTCGGGGGCCCCCAGCCGGTCCACGCTTCTGCTCCCTCCCAGCTCCCTGCCAGGCAGTCCACAATAACATAGACAGTCGGCGGGTCAGAGGTGGGAAGTTCAGGTTCAGAAAGTGCAAATCCAGGCCAAGATTTTGTTTCAACCATCCAGTTTAGTATTAAGAGTCACATTCACAGAGTACTCAACTGGTTGAGTACTCTGTGAATGTGACTCTTTATACTAAACTGGATGGTTGAAAAAAAATCCTGGTCTGGATTAGTACTTTTTTGACCTGAACTTTCCACCTCTGTTACGGGTCCCCGAGGACTAGGTTGGGAAACACTGGCCTAGATTGTGCATTTGCGAAACTAATCTTGAGGTGCTTCTCCACTTCTGCAAGTGTTGCCTTTTTGTCCCCCTGTTGCCATTCGAATGCCATCTGTGTCATTACCAGTTCCAGTGTAGCTGAGACCATCCCATGAGATGTGCACTTGTGGAAATTTATGGTGGCAATATAGTGGAGTTATGAGGTTTGAAAAGGCGTATTCATCTCGGTCATGCGCAAACCCGCAGCCAGATGATCACATAACTCATTGCTGTTTACTCGGACAGGTTATATCTCATTGAATTCAGGCCTTCTAATCTGTAGTCACTGCTGAGATTCTTCTCTGGAGACATTGCTCCATAATTCCCACCAATGCTCTGTTACTATTTTAACATTTTTAATGAAGAACAGCAGTTTTAAACACTGGTATGCTGCGATAACAGCTGAAGGCTTTCTTCTTCCTACCTGAGAGTTTGCTGGCAGCTCATTAGCTATGAACCATCCTAAAACACCATCTCTCAAAAACCACAGATAACAAATAAAACTGATGGACATACTAAGACATCTGCCTTAAACCTGGATCTGAATGTTCTACCATCCTAAAAGAACACAACTTTCACCTTCCAACTGAAATGGATTTTAATGGCTGCATGACTGTCCATTTTAGAAACGGAACTGCTATGTCATGTTTCTGTCATTACAGAAAAAGCACTCGGACTGGTGGTGATAATTAGCAAATAATCTGACAATTTGTAATAAATATAATAGTGTGTTTATCCCAGGGGGAAATTACTGATTCAACATAGAGTTTCACAGTTTATGCATTACGTTGGTTCAATAGTTGCTGCACCTCAATGATGATGTGTTGTGCACTGTGGTCTCTGAAGAAAAAATTAAATGGAGGCTAATTTCCTGCATTATACAGTAGTACAGATACTAATGAGATCTATTGTCTATTTTAGCCACTTAAACTTATGACCTTAAGCGAGGGAGGAAGTGCCAATTTTCCCCTTTCTTATTTGCACTTTATTCGATCAGGAAAAGTTGCCGAAAAGCGACATGCAGCGCTCAAAGAAAGACTTCAAACACTTGCTTAATTCAGGAAAAATTACAAATTTATTGGTTTTATAACAAAAATCATTACGTTATTCATTCGTTTACAAAAATATACATCACATTAGACACAGCCAGTAGTTTTAAGTAAAACATTCATTTCAGGTAGCAAGGAATTGAAACCCAAATTATGATTCTGAAAGAGCTGTTTGAGTTAAAAAGTTCATTGCCAAACAGTCTCGTTGCGTACTTTTTAATTAGTAACACCTTTGCAATAACATAAAACACCAAACATTTGTGGTTAGTATCCCTTTGGGAGCCAATGACCACAACTGAAATTAACAGCAAAATGGCAAGAACAGAACTGAATGAGTCAGTCAAAAAATTATGATATTAATAAAAAGAAAATGTCTGTGTGGAAGATATGTGCACATATGATAAACACTGCTTGTCAATGGAATTTTCTTCTGAAACCTATAAATCTGCAACTTTGTTGAAAAATTTTGCAAGCGTCCCAAGACCTTCTGTGAGCAATGTATTTAGGTGAATCTACACAAAATATTTTTCAAAATCTTAACTCAAGACCAATAAGTTGAACAAAGGCATGAAGATAAAACGGTTTTCTCCTTAGGGGGTGTCTCCTTAATGAATGTCAAGTAAATTGATACTGAAATAATGTCTGGGGTACCAGTTATAGACCCTATGACTGTGTACATGTATCATTTCTCCACCTTCAAGAAATGTCTAAAGACACTTAATTTCTATACTAGACTGATGCCTCTTCATGTTCTCTTCATGTTCTTATGCTGCACTTCTTGTTGTCCTTGAAGGGTCTAATGAGGTTCTTGCTTTGTTAGAAGTAGTTGTGTAGCTCCTGCTCCAATACTGCTTACATTTGTGTCTGGCCATTGATTGGAAGCTCAGCCTAGACGGACTTTTGCCTAGTCGACTCCTCGACAGCATGTTTGTTTGCACTGCGCTGCTTGCCTCACCTCTAGTATATTTTCCAGGCTTGTGGGATCTCTTACTAAGCAAAAAACAAGATGCCACACAAAGACACGCATAAGACAGAGAATCATGTAATAGAACAGTATGGGCTATGGTAACATTAATCAGATTCAACATAGATGTACAAATCCATGGCTTTAATAAGACCAACCTAATATGAGCATGACTCCAACTTCTGTCCAGACCACTTGTTCAAATTCAGCTGACTTCTCTTCCTAGTAACCTAGAGGTCGCAGTGATCCAGAATGACACAGGTTTTTAAGTCATATCATGTCATGTCATGTCATGTGTGTTGACTGGTGCCTGATCTCTGTAATGACGTCTCTTTCAGCCAAATCTGCAGTTTAGAATTTCCTGAACATTGAACATTTCCTTAAAATGTTGAACAGATATGTACTGGCTTTAAAGATATTGTGGTACTCATGTTATTTTAGTTAAATATTGCCTTATAATCTCTGTAGACATTACGGCAGCATAGTAATCAATACCTGTTTTTTATGTAGCTGAAATACATTACACACTACCTGCCATCAAGCGTGAAGGACGAACAGGGGCCATTCTGGATTTGTAAAGCTTATTACTACATTAAATAGATGGATGGTAAGTCCATTCCGGTTCATTCTGGTTCTCAAGGTCTGTTTTTGTCATGTTTGGTTAAAATGTGGTCTCTTGTGTCCTTACTGTCCTGGGTCAATTATGGAGGATTCAAAAAACAAAGATTTGTCTGTAAGAAACACAGTACTCAGCTGTCTGCTTATTACTTAAATAAAAATGATTCCTAGATGAAGATGGCAGTGATTTTAGGACATTTCTCATAATGCAAGACCTCATTATGACAGTGTCTGTGCTCGCAGTCCTTTCTGCCACCAGAAGTGAGTGAATGCACCGCATCACACAGCCAGCAATGAAGATGGATTATGGCAGTTAGTTTCCATGACAACAGAAGCCAGTCAAAACTATAAAAAGCCCGTCTGCATTACTTTACATAATTCCAGTCACTTCTTGATATTCTACTCACTACTCTGTCTGGCTGCTTACTTTAGTAAATTTTTTAGGGCAGCAACTATGTTTATAAGCACATTTTTTTGTACTAATCTATGTTAAAACCGGTCTTTAAAAAATATATAGATATAACATCTCTGCTTGTGTTTTTCTCATATAGGCCGGCGTGTCGCTGGCAACCCTGAGCAGCTGCTTGTAGCTAATCTGTTCATTTTCTGTCAGACTAGGAGGGAACTATATCAAATAAAAGCTGTTCTTTTTTGGTTTGACTTTCATTCAAAACAAAGCATGGCTTCTATGTACACCTGTGACCTATTAATCTTGAATTCTAGACGCTATGTTGATATTCTGTAGACAAGCATTATGGCTACATTTTCTTGCGGGACTAAGGGTTCTACCACACTGATCCTAAGAAAGTGGATATTTAAATACATTTTCGAATTATGATTTGATTAAATATGAAACCACATTCCCTCTATGAAATTATTTCAGGCAATAATATTCCAGTGATACACAAGTGTTTATATAGAACAGCATTACTCATATTACTTCAGATTATTGTGAGGGCAAACACACTGGGCTGCATGAACATTTACAGAGAAATTCATGGGCTCTTCTTATTCACACAGCCTTGTTTTTTACATTGCAATTCAGGTTAAGAACCTCGCTCAAGGGTACTACAGCAAGTCCCCTCGGCAGGTATGAATCAATAACCTTCAGAGTGAGAGTCCATGTCTTTAACTACTAACCATGTTCACACCCTTAGATATGGTATCCGTAGTTGTTGTGTGTACAGTACACAGTATAATTCATGTTAAACTACAGCAGTAATCTTAAAATAGGTTTTGGATATTTAAGTTGCTTTGGACAAAGTCTGGCAAAAAATATATGTAAAATTGCAGAAAGTATAAAAGATATTTTTTGAGTTCATTAATCTAAACGGACAGAGTTAAAAACTTATGCCACAGTTACAAAAGCCTTTGCAACACTAACTTTCACGATATACAAAAAAAAATACTATTTGGCAACATTTAGTGTGCCTAAACACAAAACAGAATGTAATATCGAGTTGTTTTTTTAATGATATTTGCCAGGTATATGCACTGGTTACCTGGCTAACAGACTAACAGCCGTTTAGGCACTGTAACCTCACGATAAATAAATAAACACTGAGGCATTTCTCATCACCATGCCATTGTTATTTCCAACTGCTAAATGAATATGAGATGCTTTCGAAGGAAGTTGTTCTCTGGGCCCCATGAGGATAAGCTACAGGAACCATCATTCATTTTTCCAGATCCTGAAAACCCCTCCCTCCTCCCATATAGCTAAACATGGCCCAGTCCTGCCCCTCCCCCAAGTCTTATCTCACACATCACCTGTTTTTTCACAACCGGTCCCACCCTTGGGTTCTGACCTCACGCCCAAGCATCAGCCTCCGCAGCACAACAATAGGTTACGGCTTCCCGCCCACTCTCACTACACGTGCCACGTGAGTGTTACCAGACCATTCGCATTTGTTCTGGCTCTGCTGCTGAGCAAAATCTCACCTCTCAGTGCAGGCACGTGCCGACAGAGTATGGCAATGTTTATTTTCGGAATTATGCTAGGATTGTGTTTTGAAGGGGCATTTAAATTTTAAAACATGCATAATTATTTTGAGGCTTGCCATAAGGCATGCACCTTTGAAGGAAATATGCCAAAATATTACAGACATACTAGATTTTTTAATAAAGCAGCATGAGGTAGAAGTATGTACATTCAACGGCCATTTTACTAGGTACAGCTACGGGGTAGGACCCACTTTTGCTTCCAGAACTGCTTTCACCGGTTCATGAATTTCCTCTCTGCACATCACTGCTGTACTGAGAAGTTATTTTTGCGCTGGTGGTCTTCCTGTTAGCTTTAACGAGTCTGGCCACTTTCCTCCGACCTCTATCATTAACAAGGATGTTTCTTGTTTATCGCACATTCTCTGCGAACTCTAGACACCGCAGCATGTGAAAATCTCAGGAGGGAGACAGTTTCGGAGATGCTGGAACCACCACGTTTGGCGCCAACAATCACAGTACATTCAAAATAACTTATATCACTGGTGTCAGCCAGGGTAACGCTTAGCTGGCCAGGAAGTGAAACCCTATCTGTGTGCAGTTTGTGTTCAGTTACAGCCACATAATTCAGTGTTTGGAAGAAAAGGCTGTTTGCAATAGCTAGCCGGTATACCTAATAAACTATCAATATATATAAAAAAAACTTTATTATTTAAGTCTAATCACTAGTCATGAATTGAGAATTCGTTTTGGTCCAGATTCATGGCGATTTTGTTTTCAGCCATTCTGGAAGAGACTGATGACGTTATCCTGCTCCTGAGCCTCTAAGAAGCCCAACCACATGCATCATAAGACTAATGGTATCCATGGCAACAGGCCTTCCACACATCAAAACGAATTCCGCGGCAAATGTGACCGCTTGATCTGGCAACGTGATTCATTTTTCCTGAATTTTGCCCTTTTTTTTTTAATTCGATGTACATTAAACCACAGTTGGTGATGATAATTCCACAGCACCGTGTTTTGAGATGTGTGGGACATGCTGTGACGTTCCTATCGAGGCTGACGCGGGAGGTGTACCTAGTGCATATGCGTGTTGGATAAAAATAATTATGGCAGACTTTCCAGGTTCTGCAGACCTAAAAATAGCTGTGTAAGGGTTCCCCTAAACAAGACTGGTGCAAGTTGCTTCAACAGATTTGATGTAATGGCTTTTCCACAGCCTGAATGAGCCTCTGGTTTAAAAATGGCTAATTGTTTTTAAGCGACCTAGCTCGGCTCTGTACTCTCTGCTTGGTTTCATTACATGTTTACCAAAACGTTGTGATGATCATCACAGGCTGACATGTTCTGAACGTTATGAAAACAACCTATTTTCTTTTTGTTGTTTCCAAACCCCTAAAATGTCAACTGCTCAAAAATTTGTACCACAAACACTTTTTAACCAATGCAAAAGCTCTCGCTGCTTAATCTTTTCCATAGAGCACAATATCCAATCCAATATTGAACGCCCTATAGCCCTTATGATAAACAGACATTTTGCAATATTTGCCATAATTTCTCCCCTGAGCCTTTTGCTATGCGAAACATATACCACTCTACTTGTCCTCTCCACGTGTAATAAATCTTGAACCTGTGCAAAAAAAGGCATCCATGCTCTATTTAACTTTAAATTAATCAGACGCCCTCCCCACCAGTGCTGCACAAATAGTGTTTTTGGGCTTTTGAATATAGAGGTCATCGTTCCATTTTCAGTGTGTGCTTTCTGCTTGTATTTCAGTGAAAGCAGCTCTCTGTAAAGTAATGCACACATTAATACGAACACAGAATCATTCTAGTTCTTTCTAAGAGATTTTTAAACTATGTATCAGGAATTGTTAGAAGGTATGTCACGGGAATGACTGATGCACAGGATTAAGGAAAACTTTCACTCACTTCGGCTGGCTCCTTAGAACTAGTAACTCTTAAATACTAAATACTAAAACGAGCAGAATTCAGTGGTGATTCAGTCCAGGATTGTTTCTAGCTATTGAAAAGATCAGGGAGCAAGTCAAGTTTACCCGGGGCTTGATGTTTTGTTTTTTTTTGTCTTGAAGGAAGACTGGCATTGGGGTTAAAATACTCGGGGCTAAAGCCCCAAATGATCGGACCCAGTGATGCCCATGATTCAGTTCAGACTGATAAAACAAAGCTGCTCCCCTTCTCAGTCAGGCTGGCTCGTTTATAGTCCTTCACAGTATAATATGAGACCAGCTGGGAATCATTACTGGAAAGTATCATGCATAGGACAGGAAGCGATTAACGCTCATTATCCGGCCCTTTGCCTGCGACGTGCTTCTCAGATGCCCATAGATATTGATGGGTAACAATGAATGAGCATTAAGGTAAACATTAGGAACACTTTGGAGCAAAGTGTTATTTGAATTGCAATCCCAGAATATGGATTTTTGCTTTGCGCGGTCAAGTAAAAGTCGAAAGCCATCGAGTTTTTTTTTAATTATTATTTAATTTTTGGTCTATCGTGTTGTGAAATAGGAAGTTTCTCCAGTGGACAGCTGTATTGGATGTGTTCACTAGATATTAACTGGAGATCATTGGCCAGTGAAAATCCTTCCAGCTTTATTTCGCTTTACCTTGTGGGCTTTTAGCTGGCCCCTCCCTGGGGGACGGTGTTATACTTCATTATCTATGGGGGCGACTGTCCTGCCACTCTCTCTGTTCATCCTCCTGCACTCCAACACGTACATTAAAAGCACTGGGGCCAGGGGACATCTTTGGAGATGCTATCGGGTCCTTTCCATTACCCCTCACCTTGGCTGCCTTTGCTCCAGCATTGCTGCGACAGTGAAATCAGTCCCGCCCCCAGGGGAGGAGGCGCCCGGCGTATCGAGCGGCTGCGAAGGCATCGGCCCTGTACTCCCAATGTCACGGTGTTCCTGAAACTCTCCGGGCTTCCCCGGAATCCCCAGTATCATGAATCCCAGGGTCTGACAGGGCTTGACCGCATAATGTACCAAAAAGGATCCCGCACTTCCGCACCACCGATGGATCGGTTGTTTGCATCGGTGCTGATAGTAAAAAAAAAGAGCCCAATTGACCCGTGTTAAACTGATGGGAGATACTATGGGACAGGCAGAGATCTCACTACCTGGATCACTTAGTGTGCCTCCATCAAGGCAGCCCAGCCAGCCATTTCGCATTGGCAGAAAACTGTGGAATTAGTGTGTTTTAAAACCTACAAGTCGTTCAACACAGATCTGTTTGATCCCTGAAATTAAATAACAAGGCATTGTCTCCAAGCAACAAAATGGTTGCCTAGTGATAGCTCACTTCGGTACCTGTTCCCCGTCTTACTGAATGAGGATAGATAATGTTTTACTCATGAACGGAAATATAAATAGGTCTAGGCCTATATAAAGAGAAAAAAACACACTTAACATAGCATTGTATAACTTTTAATACAGATATATCTGCAGTCATATTTGAATTTTTAGTTTTATTTGTTGAGTTATGATGTAATACAGTAAGCTTGGGGCAAGCTTGTTCAACAATTCTGTTGATGTCTCAGCTGATAAAGCTGTGGTGTCCGTTTACTGATTAGCCAGCTAGCCACAATGACCTTGTAGACCACAATGTTTACTTTGAAGGTGCAGCCCAGGACACTGGTCCTCTTCCATTGAATCTGCCCACCGCTTAGCATCGTATGTGGGTTGGATTGCCGAGAGAATGCCTGTGATACGCATCGCCTTTGTGACGCTTTTCAGTTCCACTAGATGGTTCTGGTTCATCTTCCAGCGTTCCAGAAAAGTATGAAAGAATACAGCAAGGGACATTTAACATGGTTAGTGCATTTACCCAGGCTTCCAGGCTGAATGAGTGGTCCAGCTGTGTGAATGTATTTACTGAACGCTGTACCAGAGCTATACAAAATGTTACAAAACATAAGAGCCTAAGAGGAGGAATAAGGGCCCGTCCCCTCCTTTTTATTATCTGTCACCTGTATCATGCTCTCCTAATCACAATGCTGCCATAATACTGTAAACAGTGTAGCCTAGTGGTGATAGAAAAAACTGGCCTGCTAATGCAAATAGGCAGCTCCTCTAAAGAGCCAATCGAATGACTGTAACTAAATACAGGCAGCACACAGAAGGGGTCATGAGTTTCAGTTGCTGAGTGGGCTCAGTATTTAAGGGGCTAAGGTGCCTGAGATGCCTAAGTGTTTGGCAATGTGCTGTGATTGTTGGTGCCATTCAAGGTTCCGGAACCTCAGAAACAGCCACCCTCCTTGGATAAATTGACCATGGAGTGTATAAAACATTAACTAACCATTGAAACAGGCCCTAACTAATATATATTTTTCTTAAGCTGTACCACATACAATAATAATAACCGCAACCAAAGACTGACTCCCCCAGGCCCAGAGTAACATTCAAGGTGACCCCCCAACACCCCCCCCCCCTTTATTTTTTTTTACCAGGACAGTTATAGTACATCAACAGTAACAGAAGGCAACCTCAAGTGACCACAAGGTGGCAGCAGTGATTCATGAAAGCCCTGCTAACGAGGCAATGCAAAATGTTTGTCGTGTGACTTTGACAGTTTATCATTTTTTGTGCTGATTAGTCTCTGTCAGATCTCCTGCATGTAAATCAGCATGAATAAACACTGCAAACCGTCGCGCTTTTAGACACCACTATACTCACGTGATATACTATTAAACAACAACCACTACCAGCCGTTAGGTTCGATTTTGTAAGATGCATTTGACAGTATAAATAAAAATCGTAACACTTACAGAATGGTAAAACCTGCCTCTGAACCTTTGTCACCTCTCAGAACTGCAAGGAGGTACTTCGCTGCAGTGGGAAAAGTGTGGAACTTGGAATATTCTAGAGTATTGATTTCACATTTACATGTTATTTATATTTAGTAGATGCCTTCGTCTAAAAGCAACGTATAATGTTTCCTTCCATTTTCTGTAACCACTTATCCTATCCAGGATCACAGTGGGTGACCTACAGGCACAAAGCAGGGAACAACCCAGGACAGGGCACACGCATACACCACTAATTCACTCACACATGTATATGGACGGGAAATTTGGCAACTCCAGTTAACCACAGCATATTATTCGGCTGTGGTTGGGGGTGAACCCAGATGAAATCCTACAACATCATGGGGAGAAAAAACTCCAAACATGGAACTCGGGCAGCGACTGAAACTCTTGTCCCAGACGTGGGAGTCAACAGTGCTGACCACTGCACCACCTTGCGAAAAGCATGATTTTTTAAGTATGAATTAATGTGTGATTTCTATTCAGGACCATACCCACCACTGAGGACATCAAGGTGAGGTTCTCCGTATTTTTTCACCAATCCAAATAACCATGATCCATTCTGGGACACTCCTAGGACGGGCTAACACCTTTGACCTCAGTATTTTAAAAATCCTGGCTAGGGCCCTGTTCGTAATGACGTTTATAATTATAATGACATGTATTTTAACAATTTAAACAGTCGGAATTGGAACCATAAAGCTAGGTATCTGCTTTTCAACATAAACTTTGTTTAAATCCGTTAACAAAGACACTGATTGAAATCCAGTATCAGACACAGTATATTAACACCATCCCTGAAAGACTTTGGGATGTTGCCTAATAAATACCATTAAAGCTGTAATACATATTTTTGTTCATCCATCTGTGTTCCTTATCACTTATTCGGGGCTGGGTAACGGGGAGCCCACAGGGTACAAAGCTGGGGACCCCTTGGGCAGGATACCAGTCCATCACAGGGCACATGCACACACAAGCAGTCAGACTGTGGACAATTCAAAGGCACCCACTGGCTAACTGCGTGTTTTAAGGCTGTGGGAGGACACGTGAGCACAGTTATAAGCTTGGGAATGGGACCTTAGCCCAGGACACGGAAATTGTGAGGTCATAGTGTTTCCCATGTGAGCCACTTCCTACATAGAGGTGGGGAATTATTTGCACCCAAGTAAATAAACTATAAAGGTTTAAAATACACCAAAGCAGGAAAAAAAAAATGGCACTCTCATTTTTTATTAGAAATTTAGTATAATTTCATTTACACATTATTATTGCTGTGAGAGAACCACCCTCTCATTAACCCACCAAACAATTTTTAAATAACAATAAAATCACTTTATCTATAGAAAACACGGAACAGGTCTCTAGTCCTCTCTGGCCAGCATACTCCATCTCCGTGCCTGATGTATGAAACAGGCAGTATTGGTAATGTGAGGTCACATGACAGGTCTTCAGCTGGCCGGCTCTGGGGATTGGTCTGTGTCGGTGCGGGTATGTTCCCGGCCCTGCTGCAGGGTATGCTGCGTCGGCCCCAGGCGCAGTATTTTCCCACTGCCCAGGCACTCGTCCCCTCTGTAGAGCACTGCGAACTAACCCAAGTGAAATAGGTGTAAATGTGGGGTTTGACCAACAGGGGGAGCCATAACAGTATGAACCACTGAGAGATTGAGAGCGATACTGTAGGATTGGTGTACAGACAAACAGCCTAACAAACAGGTGACTCAGCATTTAGGTCCAGGACAGGAAGCCTCATCTAATGAGCAAAGTATCCAAACTGGCAGCCAATCAGAACCTCCACATCTTCATCTCTTCCAATGCTGAGATTACATTTGACCACACTGGGGCACTTTCTGCACTAGCAAAGCCTACCCTAATATCCCCCATGCTGGGAAGCCAGCATGGCACAGGGCCTAGGGATGCCTGGGAATATACTGGAACCATTAAGGGGAAATGAAGTAATCCATCCATTTTTCCATATCCATTAATCCGGCCCAATCACAGTTGAGTTGATATGATACAAATATGTGTCACATATTTAAAATATATTCATATCTAATATTAATATTAAATTTTAAAGACTTTCTCTAGTTATACATCCTGCCTGAATAGGGTGTATTCCAAAGTGGTATTTTGTATTTCTGTGGGAAAACCGAACTCACCTGCCCCAGGGTTAATGCCCTGATAGGCTGAGCGATTGTGATCCAAACAGATCCGTCCTGATTCAGGACCACAGTGCACGGCGCTGGAGGACATAAAAAAAAAAGGGCCAATCACGTCACCACAACAATCGACTGGGAAGGTGCACAGGTACAGCCCCTGCGGGGGGGAGCTGGACTCACTGAGGGGCATCTGGTGCTGAAAGCGGAACATGCACTCCATCATTTTGGTGCGGATCAGGTCTGCTGGTGGCTCCTCGGCGATCCAGTGGAACCGGCTGGTTCTTAGTGTGTCCCGGTACAGCGCTGGGTGATTGGTGCCTGGAGCCTGACAGGAGCATTCGTATCAGTCAGGAATCTGTCCATGGAGAACATCTGTGTGTCTTATATGTTACTTTGGAAGCTCCTGCCTAATAATCAACCAATAACAGGATGTGCCACCCACACAGGCCAAAGACCGAGCCGAAAAAACACCCATCTGTACCGATGTCACTCAGCCCACAAACAACCATAATTAGCCCCTAAACTATATCTCCTCCATATGCAACATTATGCTGCATTACTGTTTATCATTGTGCATTATCTATTGTTACTATTATATCAAAATTATTTACTGTCTGTGTATTATGCTATTCTAACCTGCAATATCTTTCAGGATGAATAAAGTGTCTGTCTGTCTGTCCATCTCACTGACTGACTGACTCAAACATAGACCGGTTAGCAAAGCTAACAAAACGTTACCACAAACACTTCTCGTGTGGTGACGTCCTTGTCCACCACGAACCAGGCGTCTCTCTGTCCTCCGATCCTTGCTCTCTGACCTAATGTGGCGGTAAACCAGCCTATGGAAGACAAACAGCATTAAGTCCGGAAGTGATGCAAAATGGAAACGTTACATATTTCCGATCTGCACTATCGATTGCTTCCTGACCTCGGTGTGGTCCCATGATTCTCCCATCGTCGATTGAGACGAAGTTCCCAGGCTGGGGCTCTAAATACTAAGAAATTGACAGCATGTTAATGCACAATCTTCATATTAGTCTGTGAAATTAGTAAGCAGCCCTACACATCTTTGAAGAACCTGTGTAAAACTGATGAAAATAGGGCCAAATTTATTTTCATGACTTTGCTGAAGTGCTATACCTCTAAAATGAAATCCTCAAAGTTTCTTTCTCCAATAAAGCAAATTCCCATGCTCTAGAATGTAGAAAACAACCGTGGTTAGTTATATTCATTTTAATCACACCATCATTATTTCAAAGAATAACATTTTCCAGGTCACAATGTTGTATTACTTATACAGAGCATTCTGAAAATGGCGTTACACTGCATCTGAAGCTGACTATATTGTAAAACAGGAAACAGCCGGTGACTACACCTCCTTCTTCTTTAAGAGGTGATGGAAGCCAGCTTCTGCTGCTAACTTCCTCACGAAATCCTTAGTGAGCCCCGTCAGTGGGAAGAGTGTGTGCCGCAGTGCATTCTGGGAGATCTGGCTGAGGAAAAACGTCTGGTCCTTAATGAGATCTGCTCCCTGATAGAGCCTTACCGCTTTAAAAAACACAGCAAGCAATTAATGAGACAACAAAAGTCAATACACAATTATAACAGGTACATTATTATGTTGTACATTAGAGGTTAATCAGTCTCGAATAAATCCATTTAGTTATTTTCTTAGGTGTACGGATAAGAAAATTATTAAAATGCAGCCCTCAAAGAGCCAAAGTGAAGTACCCAAGTATGTGGTGCCAAGCAAAAAAAAGGCAAAAAATCGTATTAAATACATATGTGGAAATTAAAAAGAAATCTTACGATTTCTGATCTCGAACCGGTCCCTGAAAAGAGTTCGCCGAGGGGGGGTGTATCTCTGCTGGAAGACCTCGTCATCCTCCTGGGACGTCCTGGCATAGTGGCCGGTCGCCATGGCATCAGCACCTGTGTGCACCGGAAACGAGTCACATTTATTACACCTGAATTTATCAGCTGTCCAAAGGGGAAGTAAGGATGGCTTGTTATAGTAACTCAGCTAAAGAACACTCCTCGTTCTGAGGCAGGTAGATGACAGGATGTCAACCCTACCTACCCAAGGTGTCGATGGCATATTTTAGGAAGTGTCTGAACTTAATGTGTTTGTTGCATAATATGTCAGGATTGGGTGTCCTGCCACTCTGGTACTCTTTTAAAAGGTTACTGCAAAGAGAGAGAAAATTGGACATTCTTAAAAAGCTTATTGTGCTAATACATAAAACTACAAACGTGGGATACTAACATACTATTATATCTAGAACACTTACATCCAAAAGATAATAATATCCAAAGCAAACACCTTCCATTGTAATTAAACAATATTTTCAACATTATTATTGTCTCTAAAGCTGTAAAAAATAAGCAGGTACCGGCCGACGAGTCACTGTGCTTCGTCGAGCCTTTCTACGTTATTAATGTGATGGGAACTGGCTCATAGTAGTGGATGTAACTTGTGCCTTTGAGCAAAAAGTGATAAGCATGCATTAACTAAGACTCGTCACCTGAAGACTTCATTCCAGTATTCCTTGACAAAAGACACCCGATGAAAAGGCATGTCCAGTATCTGACACACTTTGTAGGCATCTTCGCAGTCCTGCTCGGAGGTACAGACTCCTCTCTCCTCCAGGTAATCCCAGTTTTTCATGAACACCCCTGTTACATGGTACCCTAAAAACAATGTCAGTCATCCTCGATGTCAGTGCTGTCAGATCACGTTAATCTTCATCTTAATGTTAATCTCAGAACTACTAAAAGCATGCATATTTCAGCCGGCTTCCTTGCTGTCATTAACAAAAATCGCCTGTAAATACCCAGCAGGTCGTAGTCAATATCTTGCGTTATGAGACCAAATTACCTGTGCGTCTGAGCAGAAGAGCCGCTACGGCGCTGTCCACGCCGCCTGACAAGGCACACACGACGTGTCTCACAGCGCCCATGGTCGTTATAGCCATCCGAAAAGCACCGATCTAGCTACAAGTGTTTATGTCAACAATGAATCAATGCTGCACGATACCCTTGCTGGAGGCCGCCATGTTTAAGCGTCCGCGCGACTGCCCCGTCCCTCCTACAACACGGCGCGCGCCGCAGGACTGCCCCGCGTTCCGCTGCGCTTTCATTTGCTTGTCACGTGATCTGGTGAAGAACTTCTTATCAAAAGTAAATTGGAAAAAAAAATATTGAAAAAGCCTTCAATGGCTGATACGCCAAGAGTTCCTTTGCGCGATTTTATTCCGGCCATGCATTTATTTTTGATTTTGTCGATGGGTTTATAATCTGACAGTACTCGAGTAAGAAACGTGATGTGATTGTCTTACACAGGGCAGAGTTGAGCAATAAGCTTGGAATCCAAAAAAGTGCAGTTTTTCAAATACAGCGTGCGTGTAGGCTATGGGCTGGTAAAGGTAGACGACAGATTAGTAGTGCGTTAAAAACGCTGACGAGGCTGCATGAGAGAATTGTCACTCGGCTGCAAATTAACACCAGTGGTTCCTTCGAGCCAAAACAAACTGCCTGTCATCTACTTATACATCATTTAGAAGAAACTGAAATATGTATGACTTCCTTACAGTGTAACCGACCTTACAAGCAAATGAATTGTGCTACAAATATCAGGGTGACACTTTCAAGGCACACTTCTCAAACTTCTGACCAGAAGTTATTAAAAACTGATTGCTGTCTTGCACAATTCAGAGCAAGATGAAATGCATATCTGAGCAAAAGTACCTTGTTAGACCATATTATGATTTTTAGAATTTAGGATGTTGAAGGTACATTGCAAATATTCTCTTTCATACACCACCTTAATACAATAAGAGACTTATTGAAATAAACAGGCACATACAGAACCATTTCCTAGTTCATGATCTCTCTCTGAAATTGCCACTTACCACTAGCACCACCCCCCAGAGAGAGAACAGAACTATTATTCAGAATAAAATCACACAATGACGTTGTTTCAGATTTAAATTTAAATCAGCATTTATTTGTAAATAACTACATTTTCAAGGAAAAAAAATCTATACTGTTTATGTTCCCTAGATCAGCATCATCACAGACATGAAACAAAGGATTTCAATGTTTTCCATCTGTGAACCAATCACTCAAAATCCTAATTGTTAAAAGACTCCGCTACTACAGCACATTCTCAGAAATCTTCAAGCATACAGAAGTTCTTTAACACATTGTTGTTACAGTATCTTCTTCCATTTATTTTTTAATATTAAAACATAAATATCACAGACAGATCCATTAAAAGGACAGGTTGATCAGAGGAGCGCCGTCTACAACATTCTCCTTCTTCTCCATTGGACTCCAGGTTATTAGTGGAGAACTCAGATCGATTAACTGCAAGATGAAAATCCATTTATACACACTGGAGTAGCGAGCGCAATTTTCACATTTAAAATGAATAATAAAAGCAATACTCTTACCTGTGCACCGGTGGGCTTAACCGGTGCCGTCTTAATAAGGTCAGGGGTGTTGGAGAGGTCAATAAGATGCTGCTCTTCCATTTTCAACACAGGGGCTGGAGCATCCACTAGCAAAACCTGCAAAAGCAGTAATTAACCAAGAACAAACTGCCAACAGCTCAGCGAATCATCCCACCTGCTTAGTCCAGCAGGGGCAGAACACCATGGCTCTCAGCAGGAATAAGGTATTACCTCATTGTTCCCAGGTGTCTTTTCAGCACCACCTTGAGGCAGCTCCCTGGTCCCCTCTGGGCTGGCGTGGTCCGTGCTCTGTGGAGTGAGCTCAGTGGAACACTCCGCTGTCAGCTTACGAGTACATTCTGGAGTGTCTGGAGTGGGAACGGCACCTGGGGTCCCCTCGGTTTCATCCTCCAAGGAGAAGGACAGGGAAGAGGGCTGCAGCTGGGCCAAGTCAGAGGCTTCTTTGCTGGGAAGAGTACCTGGCTCCTGAGAACTCATCCTCTGGATCATGTGTGGCACAGGGCTAGTGGCAGGACAGGGATGTGGGAAAGCAACCATGATGCAGAGATGAATCTGGATCAGCTGTCTGCTGTCAGAGTCATCAAGTAAATCCAATTTAGAACTTAAATTATGAATTAATTATCGACAAGCAACATGGTCCAGACCAGTATTAATATACAGTAACCCCGACGCATTTGCGCGGGTTATGGGGGGAAACCCGCACAAATATGAATTCTCACAAATAATACTTGGGCACCCCCACCCCGTAACAGGCTGCTAGA
This sequence comes from Mormyrus iriodes, assembly GCA_011763525.2. NCBI lineage: Eukaryota > Metazoa > Chordata > Actinopteri > Osteoglossiformes > Mormyridae > Mormyrus > Mormyrus iriodes. The sequence continues at coordinate 25,755,538 of JAAGVU020000061.1, read as the reverse complement.
CTGCATGATTACATAGAAGTCTATTCATTACCAATTTCTAGACAAACAGTGGGCTACTTCAGGGTACACGCTGCATGTCATTTCCTATCTAGACCTTTTCATACAATATACAAACCATCTAAATTATGCCCCTGGATGTACAACGTTTTGCACCCATTATTTTGCAAATGCAAAATTAACAGCATTGAAAAGTTTAAAAGTTACTGTGAGAAACACTGGATTCCACTGCCACAAGGGCAGCTAACAGGTCAGTGGGGCTGGAGGCAAAGATGCACGACATACCCAAGCCAAGACTTAATATGAAAGAAAGCACACTTACACTAACGAATCCTATGCATCACTAATATTTATATATTATACAATTTCATATGACCCAATCATTTTCAGCATTGTTTTTGGCTTACGCGTCGTCTGTGAGTTTCTTTTGGCAAGCTCCAAACATTTTCCCATTTGATAGGTCATGGTCAACTCTCAAATAACCATTACAGTCACGCTCGTGAATCTGGAGGGACGACTGTACATCATTATTAAACTGGCTCTCAGTAAAGCCGGATTAACAGGTATTTACAATGAAAGGTGGTGAATAATTTCTGTTGCCTCATTGCTAACGTGTCACATCCTCTGTTTAATCCAGTCTAGCTGGACTTCAAGAGGTCTGGGAAATTAGGTGTGTGCCATTTGACGATATAAGATGATGGTGGACGATTAAAATATCTCCACGATCTGCTTCTGCAGAATGTACACTACAGTGCAGTGCAGTTCCATGGCTCATACATGCATCTAAAGCTGTTCTGTCAGCCACATCTGTTTTGGCACCAATAAACCAGTAACAGCAAACAGTAGGCAGCACCTTGGATTTCTTCCTATCCCTTTCATGCCCTCG
>JAAGVU020000061.1:25727435-25754555 GCA_011763525.2 Mormyrus iriodes | reverse complement strand
AAAAATAGGGGAATTAGTTTGGTTGTACTGTTCAGTAACTTGCAAAATAGTCTTAAACACCAACATGAAAAAGAATCATAATCCCACATGAAAACAAATATCATCGCCATATTGCCCACCCATATGGGAAACACCCCCGCGGCCTCATCTCACCTGTCCAGGCTAACTTTCCCCGCAGATGCGCTAAACTTCTCTCTCTCGCTGGCCTGGCTGAGCCTGCCGGGCCGCGTCAGGCTTTTGGGGGTTAGCATGGGGATCCCCGAGATCCGCCGCTTCACCGGAGTGGGCAGTGCAGAGGCTCGTCTCAGTTTGGACTGTGTAGGCCCGAGCCCTCCAGGAGTCTGGGGCACTTCCGTAGCACCTGGCTTCTGGTTAAGGCTGAAAGACGTCACACTGTTAGCACCTACGGATACCACAGCAGACACCTCATCTGGCAGCAGGACACTTCATCAGATCGATTTCATCCCCTTTACCTCTCGAGACTGTAGGCCAGCATCAACTTCCTTGGTTTCACACTTTTTGATGGATCAGGGCATGAAACTGCCATAGATAAAGACAATGACTTTAAGAAAATGCCTTTAGACCATTTTGCTGTGAAATTTAAAGTTTCAAGACAAACTTAACATTAGATTGTAGACTGCATTTTGTGAGATCATAATTAGATTTAAAATACACATGAGCACTGATCTGACAAATTATGGAGTCAAGTGTTGGGACTGCTGGCCAATTAGATAAAATCCTCACCTTCTGTCCTCTGCGATTCCTTGAACTGACTAGTTGGAGGAACGATGCATTTAGGTTTGGGGTCGACTTTGACGGCACTGCTGGTCCGGGTGGAGGCACCAGGGATGCTGGGAAGCGAGGCAGACCTCTCCGAAATGCGCCTGGACATCTGGGGCAGATGGGCATTCTCCAGTTTCTTCACAGGAGTGGCCTTGACCTGCCGGGGCTGCAGCTCAGCAGGCTTCTTGGCCACAGCAGGCGAAAGATGGCTCTTGCCCAGCGCCCCAGAGCTCAGCAGTCTGCTGACACCTGAAGGCACTTGTGCTCTCGTGCCATTCACACTCAAGTTCAAGGACAAGTTGAGCTTGCCTACAGAAGACAAGGGGAACATTTCACCCTCTAGGCTATTCGGACTTGTGACAAATGACCCCCCCCCAGCAGTATTCACCAGAGATGGATTACCTTTCCCCATGGGAGAGGCGGACAGACTGGAGTTCAGACTGGATACTGAGGAGGAGGATGAAGAAGTCTTCCTGCCATCTTCAATCTTGCCGTACAGCACTTGGGCTTTCATAGGAGCTTGTCTCTGGTATGCAGAATTAATCGGGGAAAAAGGATTTGTAAACAGAATGTCTCCATCTCCTGGCTAGCTTCTAAATGCTCTTCAAAAATAAGACCTCTGATTGCCTACATTATACCAAAACAATTCTTAATCTAAAAAACCTGCCCACTGTAGGCAGCAAGGTCTTGGTAGAACCCTTCTGTACCTTCCTCAGAGCTGGAAAGCTCCTTTTCGCTGGCTGGCTGATAGAGCAGTCGCTAACATCAGAAGCCATGCTGGCCGAGTCAGAGAGCAGATCCTCGGAGGAGCTGGCAGTGCTAAGTGGCCAGCCACGGAGGCTCCTCTGCAGTCCCAGCTTACCCTGAAAAAGCACCTCAGTGATAAGCTTTTCATGAGCTTCAGTTTTCACATTACAAAGTGTCAAACATGGAACGGGATCCTACATTGTGCATTGTTAGGCCAGCATTTCTCAAACCAGTCCTCGGAGAATCCCAGATAGGCCATGTTTTTGCTCTCTCTCAATTCCCTGGTAAAAAACACTGTCTGGGGGTCCCTGAGGACTGGAGTAGGCCATGTACAGAAAAGTTACTCATCTCTAAGGACAACTAGCTAGCTTCCATTTACTACAGAAAATGCTATGTGGGGATCCTGCATGGCTGCAACCTCATAGACTAGAGAAAAAACACTCACAAGTTCATATGTGAGGAAACACTGCTAAAGCATTAATGTGAAATGTTAAAGAAGACGAACAAATGAACACCTTCTCCAGGGGTGCAAGTCTGTTCTTGTCTGAAGGTGGAGGTTTTGTTTTCATAGATCTCTGAGTTATTCCTGGAGCTGCCAATTTGCTGGGAAGCACTCTGGTTTGGGGTAAGGCTGCTTTCATTCTCAGAGTGCTCTTGGGCTGGGCTTTGCACGTTTTCACCGGGCTGGAGGTGCTGACAGATGTCCCAATAGGGCTAGTTCTTCCTGCTTTCAGGAGCCGATATTGAATGGCCGGGGGCAACTGTTTCATGGGACTATCCTGGATGCAGAAGGTGTCTCGTTTGATAGGACTGAGTGCAGGATCTGCCTTGCCAAACAGGCCAAGTTTCTCTCTGGAGTCTTCCACAAACATTTCTTTTACCGGCTGTTTGCCGTCAGCAGTTTTAGAGGCATCGCCCTCCACCGCCAGCTTGACCAAGTTGCTCGTCTCAATTTGCTGGGCCAGCAGATGGGCCTCCTTTGAGATCTCTGTGAAGTTAGTCTCTGTCAGGGGGCTCCAGCTCGGCTCCTCGCCCAGTGAATGTCCGCTGCTGGTGTCTTTTCGCGTCTGTGTTTCAATCGCAACAGAGATGCACTTCTCCTTGTGTTTGACTGGACCCAGGAACACTTCGTCCTCATCATTCTCCTCACCACTATAAGCAAAGATAGCTTACAATCACACCCCACAGGCTTTTGACCTACACAACTAAAACACTATGAACAAATACACAGTAAGAACACAAACAAAACATGATAAGAGAAGGACAAGAATCGCAGAATTCAAGCAGTATATTAATTAACTTATCACTTCTTACGATTGGAAGATAGAGTCTAGACAGTACAGATATTAGCTGGAAATGCTAAATATTAAATCTAAAGACGGCCCAAAAGGAGATTTAACAGATTCATCGGCGAACAAACCAAACCTTGAAGGAGAAAGCGAAATGTCAAAGTCAAACTGTTCCTCGGACAGCGGAACAAAATCTGCGTCAAAAGAAAAAACTATTTTAACTTACATCCAAATATTACAATTACCCAGCCATACGTGTTGCGTATCTAACTAAAGTTTTGTCACATAAGTGCGGGTTTACCGGTGCTTGTCTGGGACGCCATATCGCAGATGCGAGCGTGCCGAGGACCGCAGTCTGCAAACAAACACGTTTCCATTATTATACATACCAAATAAATCACCATCTGGTGAACCTCTCCATTCATCCGTCCTGATAAAGGGTCACACCTTTCAGTTAATTATTCCCTCTGCTTTTCATTCGGCGTTACACCCCGAATTTAAGTGAAGAGGGGCACTGTGAAATATGTGAAATGTAAAAAATACGTATAAAACATCTTAAAACAGGCGTGAACTAACACAATACGGATCTCACACTGCCAGTAAAGGTTATAAGAGTCCATTTTTCAGGAGAGCCTACATGATCTCCTCGACGAACCGCATATGAGCGTTTCATATAAATAAAGTATAAAGTTCAAAAGGCTAACCTTGAACACGTCGTCAGAAATTCTAATTACGAAATCTACAGTTAACTTACATTTAAAGAAACGTTAACGGTATACTCGTAAAACAGTAGCACTCAATGACAAAGATTAAATTCCAATCAATGCATTCGTTATTATAATACTTGCACAAACTTGCTCCCTCTTCAGAAAAATATAGCCTAGTACATTTCAAACTATGAGAACGACCGCTTGAAGGGTCACGTGATTTCCCGGATACGTTTGATTGGCTGTAACGTGCCCCGGAAGAACATATGTTGGGGGTTCCGTCGTGGTTAATTTTTATGGTACGTGTAGTTTTTAATACTTTTTAAATGGAAATGTTACACAGTAACGTTTAAAATTGCAGTATAATTACCTATTTAATGTTATGTGCTTGTGATATTTATTTCATTTCATAGTGTTTATATTACTTAAGTGTTTTACAATACTGTGGAAACCTTAGGCCTAAATGTATTTCCACCTGAAACCAGTATCTGTTCTAACTGTATTTTAAAGTGGTCTTCATGGGTAAGGAGGACAGGTTTTCGAAGAAGTACGTATCCCCTCTGAGTGATAAAAGGGCGTTAATTCTTCATTGATTCACTTTAACAAGCAAAACGACTTTTAAGGGGACCTTCGGGAACTATGTGGAATCGCTAGCTTTTGCCACACGGAATTTTTAATAAGACGGACACGCCATCTGTCAAAATAAAATTTGGAGTTATTCCTTTCGTCTTAATTTGCAGCAGCCTTTCAACGCATCCCTAAAATGTGATGAACTGTCTATGAATTCATTTAAAGCGATACCTAGTGGTTTAGAAATATGGAGAGATTTGAAGTTTATATTTTCACAGCTTTGTGCACTACGAACTTTCTTATTTCTTGCTTACTGTTTTCAAAAATAACACGAGAACAAAGGGAGCCGTATATGGATGAAATATTTCACGTACCGCAAACCCAGAAGTATTGTGAGGGGAATTTCAATGAGGTACGTAATTTACCGTTTCTCATTGAATTGCAGGCTAGCATTTTTTCCTATATGGCAATTAAGTATTATTATTTTATAATAATAATAATTTATTATTATTTTATAATAATTATTATTTTATGGCTGAATATCTGGTGTGTTTCAAACTGAGACTGACCGAGGTATATACTATTAGAATTATATTCATTAGTTGTATTAACATTAATGGTTACATGCATCAGGAGTACTACTCGTGTAACGGTGGATTTTTACAATTTTATTACCTAATAAACTTTCTGATGTTGTTGTTTGTATATACCTAGTGGGACCCCATGATCACCACCCTCCCTGGCCTTTATCTCGTGTCTGTCGGCTTGATAAAGCCCCTGGTATGGCTAGCTGGGTGGACGGGAGACGTGGTCTGTTCCACAGGGATGCTCCGTTTCATCAACTTGCTCTTTAATTGCGGAAATCTCTACCTGCTTTCGCTCATCATAAGTAAACTGCATATGAAGGATAAGGTGAGACCTTACCTATAATTTAATTGTATAAAAAGGATTTTGAAAATACACTAAGTCGATATTAGTTATATACTAGTAGGTGGAGTAGATAGTCTTAGTTCAGTAGACATTTACAAACAATGCTTAATTTATAATCCAAGTTTAATTGTTAAACGCCTCAGTATATACAATAGTAACTTTCTTTAAAATATTAATGTTTCTGTTCTAGGCTCGCACAACATCTCGGAGAATGCTGTTAGCCTTGTCCCTGTCAACCTTCCCAGTACTGTATTTTTTCACCTTTCTTTACTACACTGATACTGGCTCCACCTTCTTCACTCTCTTTACTTACCTTATGTCCTTGTATGGGAGCCACAAAACCGCTGCCCTTTTTGGCGTCGGAGCTATCCTGTTCCGCCAGACCAACGTCATCTGGGTGGCATTCAGCGCCGGCTCTGTGGTGGCCCAGAAATTGGACGAGGCCTGGAGGATTGAACGCTCGAAGAAAAAGGAGGAAAAGTCACCTGCCCCACTTCCACTCTCTGTTGGCGGCGTGGGGAGAGCGATCGTCTTCCTGTTTCGGTATATTATGTCACCAAGCAACGTAAAGACTTTACTTTTGACACTGTGGCCCTACGTTACCGTGGCGATTGGATTCCTTGGGTTTGTTGTAGCAAATGGTGGGATCGTGGTTGGTGACAGGAGCAGCCATAAAGCTTGTCTGAACTTCCCTCAACTGTTTTACTTCTTCTCATTTACTCTAATGTTCTCAATGCCTGCTTCCATATCCTACGGACAAATTGTGAGCTTTCTACACTCCCTGAAAAGGAAACCGGTGTTGTACATCTTTACTGTTGCTGTCTTTTTGCTCCTAGTGTGGAAATTCACCTTTGTTCACAAGTATCTGGTTTCAGATAACAGGCACTATACATTTTATGTGTGGAAGAAGATCTTTCAAAGACATAAATTAGTTCCTTACCTGCTGGTTCCAGGCTACATCTTTGCCGCTTGGAACTTTATGGAGACTCTGAAATCAAGGTCTGTGTTCTGGAACCTGGTCTTCTTGATGTGTCTCACTGTAGCAACAGTGCCACAGAAGCTTCTGGAGTTCCGCTACTTCATCCTGCCGTACCTGATGTTCCGCCTCCATGCACCGCTGGCCCCTGTGCTGAAGCTGCTGCTGGAGTTTGGTCTGTACACTGCAGTCAACGCAGTGACACTCTACATCTTTCTCACAAAGACTTTTCATTGGCCTGACAGTTTAGATGTGGAAAGGTTCATGTGGTGAAGTCGAAAATGGTTACCGAGAAATCTATTTTACGCAATATTTCTGAAAAAGGAGGGCCTATTCAAAGCACAATCAGTTTCAATAAAGACAGAAAATTATTTTCTTAAGCAACGTCAAACATTAAATCGGCAACAAAGCCATATGATAAAAGTAAATATTCTCTTACACATTTGTAAGATATATTATTCTTTAACGTTAATGAAATCAGATACTTGTGAAATTCTATTTTATGATATGTTACACATGTTGTATAATATGTGTACTTGTTAAGGACCAAAGAGACACCATGTGGTTCTTATACTGATTTAATAACGTCAGGAACAAAGTTTAAGTAAAATGAATGTTTACATCCTTGGGTGTTGGGTTAGCTTGATGAAGCGTAAATGTTTGATGTAATGTAGTCTCGTGTCTACTGCTGTGTTTCCTTTCTGCTCTGTGTCCATTTTTCATGGCCATGTTTGTCCTGCGTATCTGTATTGTGCATTGTGTAATTGTGCTTAGTAAGGCAATCAGAAATGTAGTAAGTACTGTGAGTAAATTATACTAGCCTACTGAGGAGTAAAGTATGCAGTACTTGCTGATGTTTTTTTTGTCATGTTTTATTGTCATGTTGTGTGGTAGGTTGCTTGTGTTTTAGTCTTTTATTTTATTTGTTGGGTCTTAGTTATCTGTTTTTCAGTCAAATAAGCAAAATTCCAGGATATTTTGAGTGTTAAAATTCAGCCTGGCTGTGCATTTGGAGATGGTTATGAGCTTCATGTGGTTAATTTTTTCTTGATTTTCATGCTTATTAAAAAATGAGATGTTCAGCATTCTGATAGTGAAGCTGATATTGTAACAGTAGTACAGCAGTCAGTACTGTTGTCTCACACCTTTGGGAATAGGGTGTGAGACTGTCTTGGCTCCATTTGTGTGCTTCAAGGGTCCACTGTTTTACCCCAGAATCCAAAAACATGGTAATATGAAATGGAGCCAAATTTCTCAAGTTATTCCTCGCTTTGTGCCCTTTGTTTCTAGTATAAGCTCCAGACCCCCGTGACCTTGCATAGAATAAATGGGTATAGAAAATGGATGGATGTAGTACCTTCTAAACACATACCCAGGCCTTTAATGACCTCTTGGGCACAGGCATCAGTAGTGTGTCTGTCTGCGGGTTGAATGTTGACCATGTTGAGAGGTTCACTTATCTCAGCAGCGACATTCATGTCTCTGGTGACTCTTCCTATGAAGTCATTAGACGGATTGGAGCGCATGGGGGGTCATGAGGTCGCTGGAAAGGGGTGTGTGGCGCTCCCAATGTCTGTGTAAGAGGACGAAGGTCCAAGTCTTTAGAGTCCTGGTGTTCCCTGTCTTGCTGTATGACTGCGAGACATGGACACTATCCAGTGACCTGAGGCGAAGACTGGACTCCTTCAGTACTCTGTCTTTTCGGAGAATCCTCGGGTACTGCTGGTTTGATTTTGTGTCGAACGAGCGGTTACTGGGAGAGTCCCGAATGAGGCACATTACCTGCATTGTGAGGGAGTGTCACTTACGGCACTACAGCCCTGTGGCATGCTTCCCTGGGGGTGATCCAGTTCGCAGGATCCTCATTGCTGGCTGAGGCAGATAGATGGCCATTTCCGTGGGGGTGGGACTGGACTGTGTGTCTGCCTGGGGGGGGGGGTCGCCAACCCCAATCCCGAGGTGTTTCGTCATGTGGTGGGCAGGGCTATGTGCTGCACCAGTGCATGCTCCCCATCCTGACCTGACGCAACCACCTGTCTGTAATATCTGATGAGAAGCCCACTGCATGAGTGTGTTGCAGTGATTCAGCTGACCACTAGATGTCACTTTGTTCCTATTTTTCTCATGCAAAATATTCTGTTCAATCACACTGGTCATTTAAAATTTTGCCCATACAATTAATAAGTCCGTAAGTCAGTTAAGAAACCTGTGATGTATATAATGGCTATAGACTCATGTGACATTAATAGTTCTGCTTCCTCTTTCTGGGAGTGTACTGCAGGTCCTAGTCACTCCGTATAAGCGAGCAGTATGTATGCCCCCGCATTCTGATTTCCGCCTGGCCCTGTTTCTCTCAGACCTACCGCTGTACTCAGCAGCATGGAGACAGCTGCTTGAAACTTTACACAGGTTCAGGAAAGGTCTATGAGTAAAGAGACAGCTGCGGGCTGCCGTTGTGCTGGTGTGTATATATTATGAAGCAATATGCAGGAACGACAGCATACAGCTACAGGCACAAAGAGCACACCAATACTGAGCTGTGTAATGTCAGCCAAAGGGGCTTGTATTAGATTTTAATATCATTCAGTTTATTCAGCCGAACGTTGTCTATTCTCTATGTTTTATGAAACTGGGTACTAGAGTAATAAATTGAAATAATATTTCTCTCACTGCAGCAGAAATAAATTGCTTTTTGTTTCAGTTATGAATCACCCAGGGTAATATTTAAAGAAGGTTAATCAAAGGGGAACAATGTATTAAAAACCTTGGTCTATAATTTCCAGATTTCATGGCAAATTATTGTTTGTAAACCCAGTAGGCAATAATATAATGAAACTTCTGTTGAACAGTACAGCCCTACAATTAGCGAAGTTTATCAGCCACACTTTCACTGAGCGGTCCACCTGGGAGATAATTCGGATAATTAATCATTAAGAGTTAATTATTTTATCCATGTATGATGCAGTAAGAGGAATGGCCTCATCTGGCCAGAACTCGCCAGACTGACTGAGCTTTCTAGACAAAGAGATGGCTTCTGCCAGTCTTAGATTGAAACACTGGATGAACATAAGACCTGAGGTCTTATTTTACATATATACCGTGGAATATACCTGTAAATGTCTCATGACCATTTTAAGTTGCACCACCTTCCTGCTCTCCCTCGTGGATGGCTTTGGAAAGGTACTCCAAGGCTGTATCTTTTAGTCACCTTGTTGAGCCGACGTCACACCTTAAATAGCAGATGCAGTGGTTTGCAGTCCCAATAACCACGTCAATTAAGCAATGCAGACTATAAGTGAACCAGAAATAAAAAGGTATTGTACTCAAACATCACAGTTATTACTTAATGTGTTGCCGCAAAATTGACGTACTCATCATTCAGGCGGTGGCTTGATTCACAGTGACCGCATGACTATTTTGGGCCTGCATCAGACGTATATAATACTGATGATGTCGTAGTCATGTAGTCAGCTAATTTGAATAAACTGCCTACACTTCAGTTTCACCCTTAGAGCCCAATGACAAAGACTAAGCACAAGACTTACGTACCAGAAGGTTCTGTGGCTCCCACAAATCAAATTGGTGCTCATGGGGCTGAAAATGATTTCCAAAATCATTTATAAAGATTTTTGCTCAAGAATGCCAGTCATCTTGATAGTGTCCAAATTTAGAAATGTCAACATTGTTATGCCTTGTAGTGGTTCTCAGGCAAAAATCCCTCTGAGACCAAGGTGTCCAAACCTCCTCGAGGTGATGCTGAATCCCAGGGCGACAATCCCAGATATGCAGGTAACTCAAGCGTCAATTAATGTCACTCTTAGTGAGTCGACCATTAAGAAGATGCAGAACATGAATGGTGATGGGGAAAGGAAAGGAAGAAACCAGTGTTCTTCAAAATGCACAATGATGCTCGTCGCAAGTTTTCCAAATCTGTCGGTTTAAACAACTCATTGGAAACACTGGCCTGAAGTTCCAGCAGCCTGAGGAAGTGGAAGCACATCTCTTTTGCCAAAGACTGTGAATGCTGGATCAATGTGTTCAATAAAGACAATCTTTGAAAGAGAAAGACCTTTACTGAAGTAACATTTAGGTCAAAATGATGCAGGGAGGAAGAACTTTTTATGTGTTTAGGTGAGACCATCGATTGCTATGCCACTGTGCTTTAGTACATAACATTGCTTGTGCTCCTATTCCCATTAAATGATGAAGACATTTTTTAAGCAGGGTTGTCAATATTTTAATATTTTTCGTCGATAATGTATTAGTGCACAAGGCTTTCACAATGCAGAACACGCAAAATCAATTTAAGCTCTGTTAGGGAAGGGTCTCTAATGTTTATTCAGGGGCACTGTATTTCAAAGGCTGGAAAAATAGAGGGAGACAGAATCTGATAATGACTGAAAATGAAAGCAGAAGGAGCATACCCCCTGCGGTCAAGAAAACGGCCCGTCCAGCCTCAGATGCGGCTGAAAAAGTGACGAGGCTCCCTTTAATGATGTCGCCACTGCGGAAGGTCATCCACGGCTCGGGAATAAACAGTATGTGTGCCAGGTCGGATGAAAAGACCATCCAAAGCCTCGAGACGGGGCTGCGGTGCAGCAGGAGATCACAGTGACCCATCAGCATCTGGGCCAGTATGTATGACAGGGAAAGGTAGGCCTTTGTATCGTATTGCATTATTAAAATAATGTGGATATATTGAGAGTAATGCAGAGGCAGATGGGCGGGGCTTAATCATTCTTTCTTTTCACGTAAACACAGTGAAGTATTTGTGGGAGAGTCTCTGCTGATGTTTTGTCAATAACCCACCACGGCTGGTGACCAGATCCATCCAATCCTGAATTTCTAACGCCATGAAAATTTGAATAACCCTTTCATTTCCCCTTAATGAATGTGTGATAATGCTGTCCCTCTCTACCGTTGGATAAAATCTCCTCAAAGCTACATCTCCACAAAACATACATTGTGGGGGAAAAGGATTTAGCTATATAGGGCAAACAGATTTTTCAAACCTATTTTATGGAGAATTGCATTACAGCAAAATAAAATACCTTCCCGTATGTGTTTCATAATATTCTCAGTATTCTCAGATACTTTGATCCATACGGTCAGATCTGCCTGCCCTAACCCTAGTTTATTTCCTTTCCTCATGGACCTGTGACTCCACTGTGAGCATTTTATGGCAGTAAAAGCGCATCTCAATTTTTTTTCACACCGGCCAATCGTCATGTGTCGAAAGGCAGGCCCAATGCGCAGCTCCGGAATGTGTCGGACTTTTCCGAGTGCCACACTGCGATCGTGCGGGAGGTCCCTCCTTAGCAGCTGTGCTGAACTGTAACCTTAAAATCCATGCAGGCTGTAGCGATGAAGCGGCTAGAGGGTTGCGGGAAACCCTGCAAACCCACAAAGTTAAACAAGCATCCGTTTAAGACTTTAACATCATAGTAAAATGTAAAAAACATCTAAGCTGTCTGCCCAGCAGTGTAGCCTGATCCGGCTTCTGTCATACACTGTTTTCTTTAATGCATGGTGGTAATAGTACTTATTCAGTGTATTTTCAGTCTGCCCTGTGACATTTTTAGTGCCGTTTAGCAGAGAGGAGGCTTGTCTGAGGAAAAGACCTTGGCCGATTCTCCTGGCTGGCTTTCCGCCTCCCCCCCCCCCCGAAACTCAGACTTCTAGATGTATTGTCCTTGAGAAGAACTTATGTGCATTTCTGTTTTTTTTTCTAGGGCACAAAAAGGCAGCGTTTTTGTTCATTCTTCATCCCAAGTTCAGGACGACCAGTTATTTTCTTGTAATGCCAAACACTAAGTATTATTCAACAGAACCATCTGATTTTACCAAATGATTTATAAACTCTTCTTGTAACTCTGTAATAGATCTTAGGTGCAGCCTATTGCTGAATGGACATATTATATAATATGATGCTATGCTTGGTACTGTAAGTCTCTTTTTCAAGGCCAGGTATATTCAGTACTGGGTAATTACCCGGAATTCACCAGTACATTGTAGTGAAAAGGTTTTGCACTACTGACCATCCTGGGGTAATATTACAGCAACACAGCTAACCCTTGTACTAATACCCCCCTGGCATTACCATTAAAATGTGAAAATAGAAAAAAAATCTGTAAGCCTTTAAAATAAACCTCTAAAAAATATGTTTAACCATATATGTATGTAAAAATATAATGTGTGACAATCATACAGATTTATTAAAAGCTTGCAGTGATACACTTATCGCAGCATATTAAACACTCGCCTTCCAATTTGATCTGTGACAGAATACTGTTATGGCGACAGGGTATGACAGAAGAACGATCTACAGTGAAGCCTGCAATGAAAGGGGATTTTATTATAAACATACTAAACAAACAAGAAACAAAGGAACCATACAGGGGTCAAACCAAAGGAAGGTAAGAAAATAACTAACCTGGCTAAAACTGAAGGCACAGAAACTCGGGGGAAACATAAATATGAGAAACATACAGCCTCAACAAAGACCACGCAAGAACAAAACACATTGACCAACTGAAGCTAGGGGCAATGAGGAACAGGTGAGTGTAATAAACAACTACTAAAGGCACAAACACACGGAGATACTATAACGTCAGAATAGAGCATACTACTAGACTACAATCAGGGATAACTAGATGCAAGAAAACATAATCAACAAGGCAATTAACAACAGAATCCAGGGCACAAGAACATAATGTTCAACAGGGTGAGGCAGGGCTCTAGCCAGCCTCGAACCCATGATGGAAGGGTTACTTGGTGTGGGCCCATTTAGCTGCACAGTCACCTGGGCAGTAGGGGAACACACTAGGAACAGAACAAACCTGGAAACATTTGGAAAACGGGTTGATCAGAGACACCAGGTGTCTGTGACACGGGATGGCCAAATGGGAAGATGAGGGACTGAATGGAACAGGACAGGGATCAATCCTGACAGAATACTCTTACCACCAAGAGTGTATTTAGTAAGAATGTTTATTTTAAAATGTATTACAGAAATAGTTATTTCATACATATCGCCAGACATTTTTTTTTACTTTTTAACACATTATATCTGACTGGCCACATTTTTTCCCAAAAGTACAACAGATTATTTTCCTAATGTATTAGGTTGTGGAGAGAAATTATATATTACAAAGAAAATGAACACTGACCAAAAATATAGATATTAAACATCTGAGCATATATAAGAAAAAAAAATCAGTGAGAAATTAAGGCCATTTGTACTCATTATATTCACCTTTGTCATTTTACCAAACAGATAATTGAGACAACATCAACTAAAGCCTTTTGTAAAACCAAACATGCAGATAGATTGTTGGTTATATTAAAATATAACAACATCATAGCATACATTATTTGGATATTTTTAGTAAACATCTTATGTCAGAATGCTGTAATGCATCCATCTGATTGGCTTGCACATGTCCATATGTAGCAGGGATTGGTCGGATGGTACACAGGCTGGCGCGAAGGAAGATAATGGAAAGTGACACACAGGCTGGAGAGTTCCTCGTAAGCCCAGCCCACGGCTACATCGTAATAGGTAAACTGAGACAGAAACAGCCAGTGCTACTACAATATGGTCCAATGAGGAGTCGCACAGGGTAAATCACCTTCTGAGAATGCACATGAATATTCCACAGCGGGAACAGGAAGACTGTAAACAAGGGCCAATTCATAAGAAAGCCTATGTGTCAGAATGGGAGCATTCGGTTAAGAGCAAATTAAGGATCCTCATCAAATTACAAGTGCAGTTTAATCCATAAGTGATAATATCATTTTGATGCATATACCTCAGTCTGGTCTAGCCCTGGCTTAAAGCGATGCTCTCTATAACTAGGCTGGTTTACATTACCGTATCCTATGTGAGTACTGAATTGTTTCCACCAGCACGGGGATTAGGAAAAGATTACAAATTTAGAACGAGATCAGCACTCCAGAGACACCAAGTCATAAAATCGCAAGCACAGTCGGAAGAGTTTTGGATCATTAGAAAAACAATTGAGAAATCCTGAGAAGATATTCGTTTGTTATGAGGCCACTAACTGCAAGAGTGTGGGAACAGGCTAAGCATGCAAAGTTTGACTGCAATGGAATTCGTTGTTTAAAACTGGGTTTGATTTCCGTTTCACTGTGTTGGTTGAAGGACCTCAGGGTAGGATTTCCAGCTGTGCATAGTTAAGACGAGGACCATCACGTTGCAGTTAACACTGCAATTAACAACAAGTTACAGTGAAACACCTCAAATTCAGTTTACAAGACGTTTGGCAAATTAGTTCTTGTACCGTGAAGCTTGCAAACACATTAAAACCAGTCTACTTCAATAAGATAAATTAACACAATGAACCAGTGATGCTATATTTCAAAGCATGACAACACACAGCAGAATGGCACAAACTAAAATCACTCTTTTTGACAATTGGGCTTGCTGCTTCCAATTCTGCTTGCTACTGTTCATAAATAAGGCTAGTTTCAGTTGATCTCGTTTTCGTATTTGTGCAAACGAGTCGCCATTAAGTCAAGGCGGGGGCATCTGTACAGAACAATAGCAAACAGCGTAATGTTACACCCTCTGCTCTTAATGCATGCACTGTGCTCTACTGATGCCTGTGACTCCACCATCCAATAGCTGCTGCAAATACAATACATCAGGAGTAGAAACATTGGAAAAGTTGTGTTGAAGCTTATAAAAGTATTCAATGGTAAAATCCACCATTAGTCAACATGTAAACATTGACAGTGAGATAGAGAGAAATAGAGAAGATCCATTCAGGTTTTTATGTACAACAGTCTAGGGATTGTGGGTCCATGGACGATTGGACCCTCTTTTTTCCAATGGTCCTAGAAAGGCCCCTCCCACAGATGGCCTCCACACAGGCTGCGGCAGGGCCACAGGATGTCCTCAAGGACCTGTACAAGCCTGCGAGATGCTTCGAAATAGAAGTAAACATGCCTTTGGTGCCTTAGTCCACCACAAGTGGCACCACCTGGCCCAGGAATCCTGTCTCCAAAGTGCAGCAAGGGGAGGGGGGTGGGTTTCCCCGCAGAGTGTGTGAATATTGGAGCGGTATCTGTCAGATCTGTGTCTGTATGGAGTGTCCAGGAGGGGTGTATGGAGGGGGTGCCGGTGAGGGCTTGATACCCCGTGTCCTCATGTAGGACAGGAACTGATCGGGGATCTCAGCCAGGACATCCTTAGCCAGACGGGCCATGCTCAGGATGTGGTTCCCAGTCCGGTCGATGTAGTCTCGGAATGGGACAAACTAGTCAGCAGGAAAGGAGCACACAGGGGTTAGGTTTAGGGTTAGGTTTCGCTTGAGCAATTTTAGCCTCTCTTTGTCTCAGACGTTGAGTTGCCTTGTTAGCATTCTCAGAGGCACAAGAATACCTGCCGTTTAGGATAAAATCTTGAGGATAAAACTAGTTTGCCTACAATAACCTATAAATGACAGAAAATATTCTATTTTCAGCCTCTACTTCCAACACAGTGACAGAAATGACACAAAGGACATCCCGAGCGCACCTCAGGTTTGCCACAGTGCGAAACCAAAGGCGAACGGTAATGATGTCCTCATCATGTTAACAAGGCCGCCTAACAAGCTAATGAGCACTGCAGAGCCCGGTCGGATAACAGCTTGTCTCTGGCCAAGACAAGGCAGGCTATGGATGTAATGAGGGGCAGGTTCAAGAGGCACAGAATCAGGAAAGGCTAAACTGAACACCCTCCATCTAGCCCGACGAGAGCAGAGATGATCTGAACCCTGAGCCAGGTCCAATCAGACGTCTTTCCCAAGGATTGTGAAGGTGACCGGAGGCTGCAGACACACTCCTGTGTCAGCAAACCCAGTCAGAGTCTCGTACCACTGTTCGGTCACTCCGGCCAATGGATCAACTAAAGCTGCTCCGTATCAGAGGTCTCCTACTCATCCATCCCTGTGTCTCTAAACCTTTCCTGGAATCACTCAGAATAAAATAAACCACAATTATGCTGTCGAGATAATGAGGAATATTGTTGGGTTTCACACGACTGTCAGAAGTGAGTGTCTGGTACTTAGAAACACAGGTATTTTTCTCCATATTTAGATGGATAATTATTTTAATTGCAGGTCAGATACAGACCCAAGAAGGTCTGCAACACCTCATTTGCTGTCCGTATAATCATGGACGTCTCTAAGTCTCTCATTCACAACTGGGGAAAGACAGCTAGAGCCCAGCGTACCTGAACAATGTCCCTCTCAGCATATCTTCCCCTCGATGAGATACGAACCTCATCCCCATCCAGCTCTTCCATGGCTGAGGAGACAGACAAATCAGCTTTTCCCGATATAAGGGAAGGTGGAATATGGAGCATTATTATCTCAGTGTCAGCGTGTGTAGACTGCAAGCTAAATAAATATGGCTATGCATAAATATACTCTATTGGGGACTGGAAAATGATACTGTACTATTATGGAAACACAACAACGATGATTGCTCAGAAGAGCATTACTCTCATTGCTCACAGGAATTAAATATGTTCACAGAGTGTAAAAAAACCCATATCTTTCAAAAGCATTTTTGTGTGAAGCAGGCAGAGCATGAAATTAGTTAAAAGCCAAACAATGAAAATAGGAGAAAGAGGGGTAGTCAGTGAGCTGAAGGAATTTATTGACTGGGAGCAGGGAAGATACCGTGGAAACAGAGGTATGAAGTATGCATTTTGCATGCTACCTTACCATCAAATTCTGCTGGCCCAACGCCCACAATAATAATCGACATTGGCAGGCAGGAGGCCTAAGGACGGTGGTAGAAAAAAATTTAATGAAAATAATTTAGTAAAATATATATAACAGATATATAATAGGACAGTCCTCACTCTCACAGCTGCAGTTTCTCGTGACTCCTAGACCTGTTTGTGTCCGTCTGTTATGATTAGCAGAAGACTTGGGACTAACGCCAATAAGGAACCCTGAAATGAGATTTGAGACTCAGCATGATCTTTTTTTTCCAGTCCGTTGAGTTATCGATCCCCTCGTGGCTCGTAGCTGGAATATCACTGCAGAAATAGCTACCCTAGGTGGGTGTATTCACTTCTGCTCCATGGCTACAAGCCCGGACATCATCAAAATCAAGATGAGACTGTTCTGCTGAGCTTTGCCGCTTGTCTCGTAAGGATGCATGCTGCTTCCGATGTTGCGGGGCCAAATTGATGTCTGGGAATCCCTCTGCATTCTAGCAAGCACCCTTATTTACGGTGACTACAATGCATTAAGCTGGATATTAAGAAAAGCAATCTAAAATAAAGTCCTTCCCACAAAAGTACCACCGTAGTAAGCCTGTAGACTAAAAACTGGGAAACCTTTTGGTGATCTTTTTTAAGCTGCCTGTTCTCTAAGCCTTAGAAGGAACAGAATGTGTATAAGGTCAAGGTGTCAGCAGTTGGGAATCCCACTCATTCATTGGGGATTAAGGGCCCTTACGTTGACGATGGATTCCTTGGTCTGCGCCATGTCTGAGATGACTCCGTCAGTGATGATGAGGAGGACAAAGTATTGTGAGCCGTCCTTCACTGATGATGCGTATCTGGGTTTGGATGAAAGTGGACATGGGGTTGTAGCAAAATAGTACAGGTACTTCATGGGTCATAAGAGATCTGCTGGTCTCATATTGCACACTATAAATGTATGAGGCATATCATAGACCGGTATCTTAATGCAAATGAAGGCAGATGTAAACAGTGTTAGGCATCATTAAAATGATGAACATCTTTGCAGTGAGATGGTTTCCGAGGAGGCTGATAAGAATACTGAAGACTAAAGACACCTGATGATAGTACGACTCTACCCTAGAATTTGATCTGCCAGGAATACACTGCCGCTAGACAGTTTTCAATTGCTTGATGCTGCTATTAAACATTTTTACTTTTAAAGGTCTCAGTGCCTTGTTCTTAAGGTGCCACATCAATAAAGCGGAGAGCCAGGCCTACCCTGCACCTATAGGTTACACCGAGAGACGGTTTCTCAGTACCCTGGATGCTGGACATCAGAGAAAAGCAAACAACCGGCGTGAGAGGCGGACTGCGCAGTAATGAAATTAAGACAGTGAGAGGCTAGCAGAGAAGATATTGAACTCTGTGGGTGTGCAGCAAGCACAGAGAGGCATGGAAGAAAGGATTAAAGGGGAATTAGATTAGAGAGAGTGTGGAATGACAGCAATGTCGGCATCAGCCAGAAGATGGCTGATCGGTATTAATGGCTGAGGCTCTGATCAGCATAACCTGCCCCCTTGTTAAAGTCTGCACACTGGCAACAACTTAATTTTATGCGAGATGGATATCAAAAGCATTAGCATACATCACAGCTGATCTAAGCTGTATTTTTAGTTCATAGATGTACATCTAAAAATGAACATTTATGCAAATTTGTGCTATCTTTTATGCAAATTCTGTAATTTGCCGTTTTGTTTGACTAGCACACATCATCAGCTGTACATGTAAATAGGCGTCTATCGTGGTGGTGTGATGGCTTAATGCTCAACCTGGCAGAAGGGTGAATTATGACTTATAATGCTAGACAGCAATCCAGTTTAACCACAGTTTAACCGCATTGTACTGGTCTAATGGCAGGCCTTGAGTGTGTGATAGTGGGGGCGTGGTCATTTCTGGAGCCTACCTGGCCACATGGTTGATGACTGGGGAGAAGTTGGTGGGGCCGTACAGGTGCACAGACTTGAGGCTCTGGTAGTATGCCTCCATCACCCCATCAATCCCATGGCAGTAGGGGTTCTGAGGATTCCCATTCTGCCGTGAAGTGAAAGCCATGTTTCATCACACGCTCAGGTTAACAGTCTCCTTTGTTCATGCTCATCTATGCACCACAGAGACTTCCCCGGGACTGACGACCCTCCAAACCCGAATGACGGACACACACCACAGCGTGCGCGGCGCACAGCTCGGTCAGACGTGCAGAAGTGGTCCCATCACTGGGTTCTGTAAAGCGTGTAATCATGGCGCTTTCATCAAAGCATATCCTGACAGTAATTAACTGCTTGGATGAAGCAATCCCAGGTGTAAACACCTTTGACAAGTCGTCTTAAAGGCTTTTTTTTTTCTTGAGAGGCACCAAGATAGGCATGCAAAATGGAGATGGGTTTCGGTATGTCATCAACTGAGGATGCGGTATGCTATTTGCTGTCCGTGATGTCATTTATATCTGTCCATGGGTGAGAGTCAGGGGCTTGGAGGGCTGCAACATAAGGAGTGATTACACACCATCAAAGCATGGCACAGATAATGAGGGCGGTAAAATGCAGCTTCAAGAAGATAAAGAACCATGCTACTCTATTTTACACTGAGAGGCAGCAGGGAGGTTCTTTTTATTGTTCACGGAAGGTTCCTTTTTGTTCTGCCCACATTTCCACAGCTCAGCTAGTTCTATGGTGTTGTGGCTCGGTGCTGGAAAAAGTGCTCAGTTTTCATACTTAATTAAAGGTACAGATATCACACCGAAATGTCACTCAAGCAAAAGTAAAAGTCATCCAGTAAAATACCACTCAAGTAAAAGTGAAAAATCTGTTGAAAAAAATCACGATTTATATTCATCCATCGCCATTCATTCATCCCCTGAACCGTGCAACACTCAGGTGTGCTACAGGCAATAGCATTGTTTAAAACTGGGTGAGTAATGATGGCCTTGTAACAAGTTATCTGGCACAGAAACATAGCAAAGTGAATGCGAAAGCTGCAACAACTTAAAACACCCTAGTAAAGTACGAATCTGGAAAAAAAAACCTACTTAACTGCATTATCAGAGTATTTGTACTTTGTTACTTTACACCTCTGCTATGGTTTATTCTCTTTAATATGTCAAATACTGGCACCATTAAACATTCCAGCCTTCACTAAAATACTCTGAGGAAAAGTGAAACACTATGTAAGAATTGCTAAAAATCAATATTAAATAAATTTTTAAACAGAAGTCCAAACTTCTCAGCCATTAAGGAAAAAAAAAATCAAAGCCCCAACAAAAATCGAAATATTTGGCGAATAGATATATTATTTCGCCAAAGGGGAAAAGAGTTTAATCCAAGCCGTGATTTCTGCTCTTCAGACTTGTTTGAGGTCACTGGAGTCTGTAAGTCTCTTATTTAATCGTCAATGCTCAAATTAGCACATCTGTATCTTTGCAGCCTTTGGCTTGACGGCTGCTCGTTGTCAATGAGTGGATGTAAACACAGCAACCTCAGGCTAAACATCTGGACTAAACAGTACCAATGAGGTCACAGCTCAGGGTATTGCAGGGATAGCCTGGAAGATTCTGGGTAGGGGATATGTGAGTAACCGTGGACAGGATACATGCAATCCGGTCTAGAGCAGAGGTTTTCAACCTGTGGTTTATGACCTCCAGATATATCATTAGTTTTTAGTTCCTGATGTGATCTCTTATTAGTGGTAGGGGTTCCCTGCTTGAAGACAGGTTGAAAACCCCTGGCTTAGAGCAGTGTTTCTCTACCCTGTCCTCTAGGACCCCCAGACAGTCCACATTTTGGTCCCCTCCCAGCAACCAAAGCCCTGGATAGAGAAATGCTGGGAGGGAGTAAAAGTGTGGACTGTCTGGGAATCCCCGAATACTGGATTGAGAAACACCGGCCTACAGGACTGCAGGCAAGGCCCGCTGCTCACCAGCGCAAACTCGTGTGAGACCCTGCCATCAGGGGGCAGCTTTGCGCCGAAACCTAGAGCCGGGAACATCTTGTCACTGTCGTAGTCCTGGATGATCTCACCGACGGCCTTCAGCGCCATTCCATAGGCGTTTAGCTGGTATGGACTCAGGTAGTGGAGGGAAGTGGGCTGGGCCGGGTTACCTGCATAAGATCCACAGAACTGACTCTCTACTGACCCCAAGAAACCCAATCCAATATTACTTATAACAAAAAGAGTTGGGTTAGTTCTCCAAGGAGCACTCTAAGCTTTGTTTTCCTCTTGTTGTTCCTGAGTCATGGATTTAATATTGTTGTCAGTCTGAGACTTTAAAACCACATAAGCATTCAAGGACTTCTATATTTTCAGATTAGAAGTAAAACAAGGAAAGTAAAAAATTCAAAATAACAGACTTCATTACTACTGCATGAACCATTCTGCCTGCTATTTCTTCAGGAGTTCAGAATTATAGCTAATTATAGCATATATTTATTACACTAGACTGCTTAGATAATCATTATAGTTGTTTTTAGTTGCTTTTCTTCATAGTAAAGGACTCAGTGGATAGTGCTTGATTTGCCCTTATATATTTTAATAATCTATGTTCCGTATTCATTAATTACACAAGCTCACAGCACTCACCATTTGATGCTGTGAAATCAATCGCCACTGTGAAGTTGATCTGTGTTCTGAGAAAAACAATACATAACAATGACATATTATGATATATGATGCATCTACGAGCAGCAATACAACGCTGTCGGCAGCTTCACAGACAATGACGTCCCTCGTGTCTGACAGGGCTGTAACAATAATACTGGAACCAGAGATAACATTCATTTTGAGGCCCATATGTCTGCAATGTCTAAAAAGCATATGAGGTATCGTTACCCAAAGATGAATGTTTCTATGAAGCATGCCGGTGAAAGTCTGACACATTCAAGGGACCTTCAGATTGAACGGGGCACACGGTGTGCTCACCGCAGGGTTTGCACGTCCATTTAAAAAAACAGCAGTTTGCGCTCAATGCGCTGCTCTCGCCGCGGGGTTTAGTGCAAAAAGTGAGCGTGGTTTTCAAAACTCACTCCAGTAATTTCGTTGTTGCCCTGGTTCGTGGTAAGTCACGACGATGTATGACGGTGCCTTGTTCGTATTGGTCGCGCGGCAATGCGTCAGCGGTCAACGTACAACAAAGGTCAACTTTGAGTTCTAGAGTGGAGTGCAATGCACGCCGTGTTTGGTCAGAAAGCCCCTATATATTTCCCATGAGCCCTCACTGGCCTTGGTGATACACAAGCCAGCAGTCATTGATGTAGACAGGTCAGCAGCAATCTATGCAGTAACACACAGTAACAGAAGGCTGAAAGAGAAAGATGTCGCCTCTTGCTAGGAGATAATTATTGTCATGGCTCAGACTGAAAGGAGACTAGGAAAACGTAAGAGGGAGAGAGAGGAAAAGCAAAGTTTCAGCGAGCAAAAAAGCGAGGAGAATGGGGGGACAGTGGCATCGCCCATCATCGCCAAGGATCATGTTATTCCACAATCCACAGCACGCACAATTATCAGCAACCCATCTGCTTTTAAGAGCTACTTACACAACCACGGTCAAGGTGATCTGGAGCCATTCCCGGAAGGCACAGGGAATCCCTTCCACTGGCAAATGTACACACACACTCTAACTGTGAGATAGTGTCCGAAGCAGCTAATCTGCATGTCACTGAACAGTGGGAAGAAATCCCACAAGGGCATGGGAGGAGCCTGGAAAACTCACAGAGAGCTGCATCTGGTTGAAACCTGGCACTGAAAGAGGCTACTCGCCAAGCCGCTCAGATCCTGGCTGTCTAGCTAACATTTGGACTGGAGTCAGGTCCCACAGCAGTAGATAAGGATCGCTGAAGAATGCACTTTTGGCCGACGTGTGCAAGAGCAGGTACGGCGTGCAACCAGACACGTCCTAATTCAGCACCAAGCCAGGAGCAAGATCTTAACAGAGCTGAAACATCATGGCATGGCGATGGCTGTGGGTGAAACAGATGTGGATACATGGCTCATAGCTGCCGGATAACGTGACAGAGCATCTAAGTGATCACTTGGCAGAAGAGCCAGGGGAAACATTCCGTGCTTTTCCCCACCTCACCTCTTCTACAGGTAGTATAGTTTTCTCAGAGCCTTCACCTGCAACCCCTGTGCCAATTATAATGTTTGGAATTTTGGTTGGTGGGGCTTCAGCAAAGCTTAGGTTGAAGGTAACACAGTGCAGCAAGGGACTCGGAGTCTGGGAAGTATACCAGTCTGACACATCTGCTGAAATCAGCCAGCTGCCATGCCTGTGTGGGAAGTCGGTGCTCGAATGTTTGGCTCAAAATAGATCTGGAAAGTGTCGTCTTACGAAACAATTAACCTTATCCCGCGGAACCTCTGTAGAGCCGTTTGTACAGAAATGGTGAGTCACAAAGAAGCGTGTAGTTCTCCAGCAGAGTTATTAGGATTAAATGGATTAAAATTGTGTTTTCTTATTTTTCAATAGAAGGCTTATAAAATCCATTAAGTTTCATAGAATGGGAGCTGTGTTTTAAATGCACTTTCAATGGCAAGTGGAAATGACAGGTTTGGTCAGAAACACAAGCAGTATAATGAAAATGAAATTGAATTTTCTGAAGACACATAGAGCTTTCCTTAATGAGCTATGATAAGTCACATCTCCCAGGGATTCTTCATTCATCTACATGAATGCCTCTAAGATAAAAGCACAGTGGAGTTGCTTCCTTCTCCAGAACTTGTCCACCGAACACTCCTACTGCTCTCAAAGCAGGACTGGTCATACCTGATGTCAGAAGCCACCGAAGGCAGGAAGAGTCAAGATGGGACTTACCTGCTGAGCTGATAGCAGAATAACAACTAATCCTTTCAAATTTCACAGACCTATGCTTCTGACTAAAGGCAAATCAGCAAATTCATTCGACTATCTTCTGAAGAACCAGCCTGTTCTGTGACAGATAAAATATTTTGACAAAAAATATTTTGGAGTGTAGCTTATGGGGCTGAACGGCACCCATTGACTAGCTTCGAATGAGAGCTGAGTTAACTTATTTTGGTTTTTGCTGGAAAAACATTTTCAATATACCATTAAAACCCCCTCTCCCCAACCCAAAAACA
The DNA here is from genome assembly GCA_011763525.2 of Mormyrus iriodes. Classification (NCBI taxonomy): domain Eukaryota; kingdom Metazoa; phylum Chordata; class Actinopteri; order Osteoglossiformes; family Mormyridae; genus Mormyrus; species Mormyrus iriodes. Next base: position 25,730,702 of record JAAGVU020000061.1, on the reverse strand, counting down.
CTATGGTAGATGCATACCGAACAGAGGCAAGGATCCCAAAGTAAGCCTAAGTACTGAGGGCATGGGTGGTGACAAGCATGAGACACATTTAATTAAGCTATTCAGCAAAAATACAGACACTCTGTGTTCCATAACAAGTAAAACATGTACTGCAAGGGTAGACAACACTGAATCTGGAGTGCCAGTATCCAGCAGGTTTTCCATCCTACCTGGTGAGGTATCAATCTGCCTGAGATCAAGTGTGGTTCATCAGAGACCAAGTAGGATGGTAAACTTGCTGGACACCGGCACACCAGGATCAAGGTTGCCTGCCCCTGATGTAACGTACACCTACATCAACTATATCCAAACTTGTCGTGCTCCTTTTTACTGATTCATCCCAGGTATCTCCATTTCAGGGGCTTGTCCTTGCAAGCTAAGTGCTTCATAGTGCCTTTGGTTTGACTCAAAAGTGGAATCAAGACGCAATAGACAAACTTGGAAGAATATCTAGAGAACAGAGTGATTTATGGTTTGGGGTTACGCATTCCATTTGCTGGGTGAGAAAGCAGGCTGGCATGAAGGACAAATGCTGTTAAACTCATGTCCTGTGCAAGATTAAGAGCTATGTGAGAATGACCGCGTCATCTGATACCACCATCAATCCCATGATCATCACTGCGCGTGTTTCTAGGGAGTCATTCAACGCAGTACAGGCAGTCCCCGGGTTAATAACATTTCACTTACAAACAACTGGTACATATGAACGGATTGCCATAAAGCCTATCACGTAAAAAATTCAGATTAAATACAATTGCTTGTAATAACAAGCGTGCGCGCTACTTTATGACACCCGTGAAAACATTGTGCAGTTTCCGCGTTTCAAGGTACAGTACAATATGTAGTTATTGTTATTACTGCTGTATAATTATTAGTATGTACTGTATTATTATTAGTATGTACTGTATTATCATTTTTCTGACGTACCTACAAATTCGACTTAAAGACAGACTTAGGGAAAGGATCTCGTTCATAACCTGGAGACAGCCTGTACTAACATGTACATAGCCAATCAACTGAAACAATTTATGGTTCTACAAGGTAGGACGAAACAGGTGCCAGTACCCCCCTTGTGAGGTGCCTGAACGCAAGAATCGTTCCCGGTATTCTGAAGAGGAAAAACATAAAGATGTCACTACTGCGTCCAGGTGAGTGACTCGCTTCAAGTGCTGCTTCTGTAGCACTGCCAGTGAGCCAGGTTATGCCATCAGACATTTACGTTTCCCGTAGTTACTGCAACCTGGATACTCGGCTCCCCAGAGCCACCACTGGCTGCCACGCCTGGGTCCAACTGCCCTTGGCAGTTTTGGCGGGAGACGGCTCATCTCCTCCAGCTGACAGTTCGTCGACGAGCACCCCGGTGGGAGTTAAACTGTTCCCTGCACCTCGACCAATTAAACCAACTTCATATTCCAGGATTCACTACTTCTAATGTAACTGACGAGCAACTGATGCCCAGCGGGAGACAACAGGGCCATGGAGACGTAGACACGAGAATGCCGCGATCTCGCACCTCGCTTCTGAGCGAGAGCGTGGCTCGCCTCGCTGCCGTTCCACCGTGCGTCAAACTCTCGCCCACCCAGCTGACTATTTTAAGAAGAAGACAATTTTCCTCCTGTCTTAATGAAAAGCAGTCAAAATGCAGGCATGGCAGCCCGCTCTGCTTGACTGAGCCTATTGTGAAACCCGACTTAAAGATGAGTGGGAGTCCTCAGCCTGGAGAGCTCATTGGTTCGGCGTGATAATTATCAGCCATACATCAACACAGGCTCGCCGCAGGTCTGAAGTCAGTTCAGCAGAGCTGTCAGCCTCACACGAGCAGGAACTAATAACATTCTACCTTATTTCAGGCACACTAGAGCATATGTTAATTACCAACAGCAGCACCGCAGCTGAATACGGTTGAGCTGGGCCTAATATCGCCCAAGTAATTAAATTAGCATGAGGCTTTGTTTGAGACTTCAAGGCTCCGGAGGCGAATATAGAGTTTTTTTAACTTACCCCCCTTTGATGTAGTCCAAGAAAGTGACCTCAATATTGACAAGAAATGACAGCAGGGTCACCTGTTGGGATAATAATGTGGAATTACGATGGGGAAAGTCCATCTCTGAGGTGTCTTTAGTGGGCCCTTAGAAAGGTGCATTTCTGGAAAACCTGTTTCAGATTCATTCGTGTAACATTTCTGAAAAACAGTTTTGGGTGTGGGTCACCTAGTTGAAAAGTGACGGATCTGTAAATGAGCATTATCAGTGGAAATGTGGAGAAGTGCTTCAACCACAGGCCTGGACTTCCTTTCCAGAAGCAAACTCCACCCATGGTAACGCACCTGTGTTCACATTTTGGATATTGTGAATGTTTTTCATGAACTTTCATTTTAATATATGATTCTTCAACAATACTAAATTTCTCATAATACCCTCACAAAGGTACAGAAAAATAAACACACACACGCACACACACACACACACAGACCTGTACTCATATCTTTATGGGGACCGTCCATTCATGTCTATGGGAAAAACCCTAATGCCAACAATAACAACCATAACCCCTAAACAGCCCCAACCCTAACCATAAGTAACCAAGTAAATAAATAAAGAAAAGACTTTTGGCATTTTTAGTTTTTTGATTGCAGTCTCAGATTTTTAAGAAAATGAATTTCCCTTTGTGGGGACCAAAATAATGGTCCCCACAACGTCAAAATAACAGGTTTTTATCACATTGTGGGGACATTTGGTCCCTACAATGTAATGTATACCTGGACCACACACATACACACACACACACCAAGCCACCCATCCAGTATGAACTGTTTGAGTGTCCATCTGCCTACTTAACACATAAATAAACACATAGCAGGCTGACTAGGAGCTGAGGGCCTGTGATTGTGACTCTGACAGTGGGGTGACTCTAGTGACTCACCGTTCCAGAGTTCTGGTATCTTTTCTTCCTCTCTTTCTTCTTAGGGTTCAGCACCTGTGGAAGCAGCACTAGTTATTGGCTCTGGCTCGTGTGGCCGAAGCGGATGTGAAAAATCAGGCGGGTCGCCACAGTGTTGTATCATCTGAGTGGAAAGTGAATGTATTACAATTAGGGATGGGCATCATTAAGATTTTAACAGTAGCACTACTCTTACCGATACCGCTGATCTAACCGCTACTTTAACGATATTCTTATTGGTACTTTTTATTTAAAAGGGAGAAAAACACACAAATTAAGAACATAATT